>CAXKVT010000183.1:0-284447 GCA_964058875.1 Carex rostrata
AAACTCAAAGGGTGTCCGAATGAATTTCAATTTCTAACCAGATCTTCTATGATTAACGGGGAAATAAAATATTGTGCTAGATGGGGATGCCTATTTGTAACCAAAAGTTAGCTTCACCCGGAGGTTAATTAGTCAAGTACTCCAAGGAATTTTCCCTCCTGTTTTATTTATTTTGTTCAACTCTGAATTGATGCAATAAAATTTTCATTGTCAACTTCGAACCCGCATTGAGTCTAAGATTAGTAGGGGTTCAAATATAGACCAACAATGAGTCCAATTTTAAGATCTCTTGTAACTCCGCCTGTCCCAAGACAGGAAAAAGGACGGTTGTGATAGGCATGGCGAGCCAACGTAAAATACAGCCTCTTTATGGAAATGAAACCCTCATAGACTCCGGTTGGGTTTCATTTCTAGCCTACCCAACTTGTTTGGGACTAAAAGCTTTGTTGTTGTTGAACCAGATCTCTTGTGATTAAGACATAATGGATTTGAGGTAGATTGATGCACATTGAACAAGGGAAAAATGGTTTAACATTCACTACCTAGGCAAAAATAAAAAATAGATTAATGGTATAGTCCATCTTATGCATGCATTTGGAATTTTCTAATTATCAGAAATACTTCAGCTCTGCAATGATTTTGCATGTTACAAACTAGGGGTGCACAAAAAGCTCATGACTCGAAACTCAGTTCTTAATCAATTCGGATTCAGCTCACTATAACTCGAGTTAAAACTGACTCAGTTGATTTATGAGTCGAATCTAAGTTACCCCCAACTCGGTTGGACTCATCACACCTAACCCTAATTCATATATTTCCAATTTTTGAACTCCCAAAACCTTATACCTGCTTTTCACATTGCCGCGTGAAACTTTTAAAAAAAATCAAAGAAGTGACTAAACCTAATCCCCATTCCCCACTTTGTGTCCGCCTCGCTACGTCGGCCCAGCCTCTGCCCTCCGGCATCTCAAGCTCCCAACCTCCTCTTTATTAGACTTTGTACTGTTTTGTTAGACTTTATTGGTTTGGTAATTTTTAATTATATACTGTTTTGATATTTTCGTAATTTATAATTATGTATTGGTCATTATCTCATTATGTATTGCCTTTAATTGTGTATTATTTTGGTAAAATATGTAATATTTTTTTTTGTTAGAATTAAATTAGACTGTCCCACTATGTACTACATTACGAGTCATGAGTCGTTTCGACTCGAGTTGTTTGCGAGATGATTCCAAATCGGAGTTTTTGATTCGGAACTGGATTAGCGATTCGGACTCAACTCGCTCATGATCAGCCCTATTACAAACTATTTCAACCACTAAAATGGGACAGAATTACCTGAGCGGCTAAGAGAGACTCTTTGGTGATAACCTGAAACAATTCAAACAATATTTGTTAGTTAAGTCTCCAATTTGAAAAACACAAACTCAATAAGATGTGTAGAAATCAATTTCATATAATATTTGGTCACAGTTTGAGCAAAACTTGCAACATACCCAAAGTATTTGTAAACCCTAATCTTGACAAAAAAAAAAGTAATAAAATCAGGCTAGAGCAAGCATAGAAAAAGCCCCCATTAGCAAATTTTACCTCACAACAAAAACAAACTTCATTAATACCGAAAATTACAACATTGATCCGAAATTCCAAAATTGAATTAGAAAAGAACAAATTTCTCACGGAACGAACCCTACAAACGCATCCTTCCCAAGTTTAATCTCCTTGAGGGTGAGAGAGAGAGAGAAATTTAGTACAATTACCGAGGATTCAGACCAGCGACACTCCTCTATAAGATCATCTTCTAACCCGTGAAGAACATCCTCTTCTACAGCATCCTCCTCTTGATCGCTCAAATAGTAATCCTCCTCCTCCTCTAGATCGCTCGACGACGCGTAATCATCATCAAGCGCCATTGCGATCGCCCCCTTCACAACTCAAAAGGAAGAAAGAAACCCTAGCGCGCGCGATTCGACGAGGGATTTGCGCGGATTGCTACTCTCTGTTGTTTGGTGGCGTTATGATTTGGAAGGGGGTAGGAGGAAGGAATGAATTTGTGAAGAGAGTATTTACTGAGAAAGATATAAATGAGGAAAGCCTACAAGCAAAGGAAATAAGAAATAAGGTACCTTGCTATCAGATATTCAGATGTATACAAACTGTATTATGATACTGCAAATCTATTAGATAAACTCTAAAAATATTAATCATTTCTCGTCACATATGAAGTAAAAGAAAATTTGACAATATATTCCGTGCATTTGCAATTCAATTTTTCACTTTCTAACAATTTTGAAAATTACATAAAATGTGATAAAGATAAAACAATTTGTCGACAATTATATTCTAATCAAAATAAATTAAATTGCATACTGAAAATCCAATAGAAAAATAAAAATGAAAAATTCGAATTTTCTACACACATAATTTTGAGAAACTATGATTTCTTATTATGACATAAATTTATAAAGCTTGTAAAGAGATCTACCTCAGTTACTGGGCATAGCCGGAATTGTGAGAGCTGCTTCGTAATTTTTTTTTATTTATCCGACTTCATTTTAAATTTAATTTCAATCGAAGCATAAATATATCCAAATCTAAGTTAGGAATGATGACCTAACTAAAGTGAGCAGGATCATAATTTAATTATATTATCTAAGTTTGAACTCCCAAAACAGAAAATTTCACCAAATCTCCGCAGGATATGCAAACTAAATACTCCAAATTTTTTTTATTTTTTTTGTCAAATACTATTGTGATGTTTTCTTTCTTTGTTCATTTGACTATTAAAATACTGCGTGCTGTGTGATTAAATTGCTATTATTATACCCTGTTTTTATGTGACAAAGTAAAAAAAAGAAAAATGAAAGTAAAAGATAGAGAAATTAGCAAAATTTAAAATTAGAAAATTTGCGGATGATAGATGCACAAATCATTATTTCTGTCCAACTAATGCAAAATTAGTTTTGAAAATTTTCAATTATGATACAAAAAAGAAGTTTTCACTTTGTTTCTGGTACTGACAATTCATATTAACATGTTCTTAATTATGTTTTTATGATGTTAAAGTTGTGTTCAAGAAATCGAGTAGATCAGTAGACTATGTCGAAGTGGGCTTAATTGGGCCTCCAGCTTAAATCAGTGGCGTTTTTTGGGCCAACATAATTCTAAGTCAGCTATATCACTTTGTAAAACTCAAGTAAACTTAAAAGAGTGAGTCTATGGTACTATGCATATTACGATTTGGCACCGTGCTACGGCTCTATATTCGAGTTTTCAAATTTTAATAGTCGATCCGAATCTTTCATCTTGTTCTCCATATTAATATGTGTTTGGAGACCAAATTTTACATTTTTTGAAATTTTATCATTGTTTTTGGATGGTCCAGAATTTTCAGATCAAGTGATTTTCTAAATATCTAAATAAATAGTAAAAAAATTTCAAAAAAAAAATGTAAAATTTGGTCTCCAAACACATATTAATATGGAGAACAAGATGAACGGTTCGGATCGACCGTTAAGATTTGAAAACTCGAATATAGAGCCGTAGCACTGTAACAACCCGTGATATGCATAGTACCATAGACTCACTCAACTTAAAATATAAACAAGAAATATCTCAAAGTCATGATGACCTAACTTTATATCTCAACCAAATGTTAATAATTTAAATATTTTTTTAACTTTAAATCTCAACTAAACACTATTTTTTATATCTCTTCTCTCTTGTTAAACACGTAGATGTCCTGATATGATTTTTTTGAATTGAATGTCAATCTTCCAATCAAATAATTTACTCTTTTTTTTATTCTAAGCATCATTATAATGTTTTTTTATCGTAGAAATTTAAATTTATTTAAACACATATTCGCTAGTGCCTCTCTAATACTCTCTATCTCATAGACTCTACGTTTTCTCGTCTTTACTCATTTTTCCGAAAACTTTCCTAAACTCCTTTATTTGATTGTGAGATACTCAATTTTCTAATTGTTTATAATTTATTTTCATTTTTTAAATATCTTTTAAGGAATTTTTTGGTTGATTGATAATTGATTGGTCATGTCTCCATTTCTTTTTATTTTTATATCATTTAAAGTTAAATATTATTTGTCATTTAATGATCTCAAATAAATATGTTATTTTGTATGATTTTTTTTTATTTTGTTCTTTTATAATATGTCTCTGTTACAACCTACGGACATAATACTTAGTAGATGCATTCCGATTGTAAGTTTGAACGAGTCCTTAATTTATATTTGTAATTTCACATCTACTGTAGTTGCTTCGATAGCACAGTGATGTCATTACTTAATTTAAACCGATAGATTAAAATTAGATGATCTGGATTGGATCTAGCAAACTACTCAAAGTATATGATCGAACAGTTTTTATTTTTTAAATATGAAATCAGATTGAATTGAATTCTGAGAAAAGGTTTAATACAGAAGTTTTCAGTACTTCTCTTCAATTAATCTTCTTTAACAACCAAAACTATTTAAGATTGACATTTAAATTTTTGTAAAAAAAATATTTAAGTTAGCAATTTACTTTTTGTAGTGCAATGTTGGGATAAAATTAGTTTAGATTTTTTTGATGGACTTAGCTATTAAAAGATCAATAAAAATTTAACTTTTGTTATTGATTTAGCTGAGAGAGAAAGATCAAGAGCAGAGTTTAGCTTATTAATAGCTCTGAATTAGGTGATAGAGTGGGCACCTAAATACTATTAAGTGGACACAAGATTATTAATATTAATTATAAAAATAACTTTTCTCAATTTTCCGTGCATTTTGCTTTTATTTTGTCTAGGGCTGCAAACGAATCGAACTAAATCAAATTTACTCTAGTTTGAGTTTGAATAAGATTCAAACTGAATTGATTTGATTTGTTTCAGAACAAACTTAAATCGAACGAATTAATTATGATATATTTTCAAATCGAATTAAACTCAATCAAATCACGAACTATGGATTTTCTTGGAAGCCACCGGTAGTTTATGCATTAGTTTTCTTCATACAGAACAAAATTCACGCGGTTTCCTTTTACCTTTCACGAATTCACACTGATGAATTATGGGTCAGTCCAAAATTTCCTTACCTTTTACGCTACTAGATTGATTAAAATCACGGCATGGACCTAGTCAAATGAAACTTAATTATTTTCATTGTTAATTTGTTGCACTGCTGAAGCATTTTCCTATTATAAGTTATCATTATAGTAACAATTTTGAGCTCTGATATAAGTTTGGTTCCTGCATTATTAAAGATTGATGGTTGAAGCCATTAGTTGCATTGTTTGAGATTCTAATCTAAATAGTCCACGAACCAATTTCAAACGAACTATACCCAATTTGAGTTTGAGTTTGAATAAGATTTGAACCGAACCGAATTGGTGTGAATTGTTTCATAACAAACTAATTTTGAATCAAATTAATTACGAACTTTTTTCCGAATCAAATTCAAATCGAATCACGAACTACAAATTTTTTGTGCAGCCCTAGTTTTGTCTAATTTTATCCGTTATTTTGAGAACTTAAATAGATTAGTTACATGTATTAATTAAATAGAAAATAGTATGAAAATGTGTAAAAATATAAATCTTAGCCGAATTAATATTTATGGTAAAAAAAATATAAATGTTGTTGGAATAGAGATTGCATGAAATTAATTGAAAGAATTACTACAATTGCTAATAGGAAAAAAAAGAAGACATTTTGTAATTTCAAGGATAAATATATATGGTCTAAGTAGTGCGGATTATTTTTTAGCATTAGAAGAAAATAAAAAAAAAGGAACTACATTCCAAAATGTATTCTATATAAAAGAAAAGGAGCATTTTCCTGAAGATTCTTATTTTTACTCATTTTATATTACCCAAAAGAAAAGAAAAATATATGTTACCTTACTCTCAGATATGTGCAATCATAATACAAATATGTGTGAGCAAAATAAAATATATTAGTGTTGGGAAATTAAATAACGGGAATATCAAACCATGAATTAGTATATTTTATACGGACAGAGTTTGCGTTTTATATATATATATATATATATATATATAAATCAATCTTCCTGCTAAATTTCCAAAAGAGAGTCATACAAAGTTTCCATTTTACTCAGAGGCAATTCAAATTGCAAACGGCTATTAGCCGTTAATCAATTTCCTTTTATAACAATTCATCCCTTCCAAACAATATATCTATATAAAAAAAAGATCAAAGAGAGATCTCGTTATATAAGTTGTGAAAAATCTAATGAGATTTTCTCTTCGATTCTGAAAATCTGTATCATATCTTTTCATTGGATTGACAAAATCTCTCAAAACCAAAAATAATTAAATCATGTCCAGCTCAAACTCAGTTGAAGGCAGTTACAGCAAGAGATGTGCAGCTTGCAAACACTTAAGAAGGAGATGTGCTGAAGATTGTGTTCTCGCGCCATATTTTCCCGCAACGCATCCTGAGAGATTTGAATGCGTTCACAAGATATTTGGTGCTGGAAATGTTGCAAGAATGTTGAAGGTATATTATTATAGTTCAAATGGCTCAATTAAATTTTTTATAGAAGCATGCGTGTGTGTGTCATCATTAATATTATGTTTCTGCTATAGAATTATTTGAACACGTGAATTATTTCATTGATTCTTATCAAGAAATTAATCAAGTATTTAAGTATTCGTCATGTACTTATGAATGCATATATAGTTATATATATACTGAACCTTTTTGCATTTAATAAATTGCAATTAAGTCTCTCTGTTTTGGACCAATTTATACTAGTTCCCTGCATTGAAATGTTATATAATTTTATAACAATTGTGCACTAATATTTTTCATTGCTTATACATTGAGGTGTATATAATGGCTATTTGGGGGGGCATAATATCCAATGCAATTTACTATGACATAATTAAGGACTATAAATTAAATACATTTAAGTTGGCTAATAAGGTAGATAAAAGTATGACTAAAATATATTTTAACAATATTGTGTGATAACAAAAGTAATATTCAATCAATTTGAGAAAAAATTATAAAATTTTATCTCAAGTAATAAGTCCTCCCCTATGATTTTTTTTTTTTTTTTGTCTTTTATACTTTTAAATTTTTACAAGAATAACTACTATTAGCCTCATCATAAAATAAATTTACATACAACCTATTCATCAATTTCTCATTCTTAATTTTATAATTTCTCCTGAGTACGCAATATTTTTCTGTGAAAATATGAACATAAAATTAGTGAACCTTCTTTGTTATTAAACAAGAAAGTTTTTTCTTAGAATATGATTCTCTTTACAAATTATCTCTTCACAAATTATCTCTTCACATGTAGATGCTCCCGGTGCATGAGCGGGCCACAGCTGCAGACTCACTTTCAAGCGAGGCATACTGGCGAGTGAAAGATCCGGTCTACGGAAGCGCAGGAGTTGTAATCCAAATTCAACAGGAAATCTCTGCAGCTCGGTGTGAGCTGGCAAGAACCCGGGCCCAGATATCCATGCACCAAGCTCATGAAACACCTGAGCCGCAGCAGCCCTCCCCTCCGGTTTATCTCGGTGGACAAGACAATAACTTGATGTTTGAGCCAAATGATCCCTTCAATTTATCCTAATTAATTTTGATGGATTCGCTTCAGTACCAGCATTCTGCTAGGAAATGAAATTGCCAAGTTTAATAAGATGTTTTTCAATTGATGTTTCGCTAAGCAATTTATTTTGTGCTAGTTGATATTAGATTCTTCGTTTTGTGCTAGTTTTGAAAATGCTTGGCCAAGTCTCCAATTCCAATCTGAAAACTTTTAAATTATAAAGTGAATAAAGAGTTTGATTTCACTCAAGTAAATTATCAAAAATTCGTAGTATTTCACTTAGAAACATCAATAGATGTAAATTTGTTTAGTGTTGTGCCCTACTATAATTAAATTTGGAGAGATGATAACAACATGTGAATGATTACGTTGTGACTACATATACTATTTGGTATGTTCAAACGTAACCGGTTATATATGTTTGTCACGTATAGTTACGTTTAACTATATTTTTATAATTTAAATTAGTTTATTTAAAATTCACTATTCGATCAAGATCTAATAGCTTTGATCACACGTGACTCGCATGATCACGTGTTGTGTCATGCTCTGATTAGATCAGTTTGTGTGTCGTGACGTATTAATTTTCTGAAATATTATACCGTACCGTCACGTATCCGATCTTACCTTTTTACATCTCTACTTGTTAGTTGTTACACACATATATTTAATTAACCAGGTGACAAACAGTGTTATCTTTTTTATTTCTTTGGGAAGAAACCTCCAAAAAACAGTCACATGTGGCCTCTGAATTTCAGAGACAACATCAAATCAACAATGACAATGGGCACTTTGCTTTGCTGCTTGTGCTGAGACTATTTCTCACTCCACACAATGTTCCAAAAAGAAGGAGAATCCTTCACATGCAACTTGTCTTCATTTTATACATTTACCATCCATCTCTCCTCTCCTCTCACCTTCAATCAGCATCATTTGAAATCAAACTAATTAGACATGAGTACAAGAGCTTTGTACATTGTATTGCCATTGCTTGGGTTATGTCTGAATTTGCTCTCAACTGATGCTTTCCAAAATCCCCTGTCAAATATAACCGTCGTAGGCTCGGTGTACTGTGATGCTTGCTCCAACAACACTTTCTCCAAACACAGCTTCTTCCTCAAAGGTGAGCTCAATTGCTACCTTCATGACTTCTAAATTTTTATTTCATGTTAGAAAATCACTTTTCCTATTTACTGGGTGGTTAAGAAAGTTTTTGGCCTGGCCAGCTGGTACACACAGGGTACCATTATGGTACCTTGCGAAAAATTTTGAACCATCCGAAAGTAGTGATTTTTACCTATTTGAAAAATAGTAAAAATGTTCTACAAAATGTAAAATTTGGTACCAAGTACATTTTCTCATTTTGAGCGGTTCGAATCGCTATTTGGACTTTGAAAAAAGAGATATTGATCCATAGAATGGACTGATCCATGCTTTGCAAAGTACCATAGTCTCACTCTAGTTATTTTCTGAGTTCTGACATATCATATTTCTTTGGAAAAATTAAGATTTTGGTTCCTGAATTTTCTTAGAAAAAACAAATTAGTCCATGAACTCTCATTTACAGTAACTTGATTCCTATTTTTTTTCAAAATACTAAGTTGGTCCCTAAATTTTATTTGTACCAAATCAGGAGTTCAACTTTTGAAAAAAAAAAAAAAATTAAGTTGATTCTTGAACTTCTCTCAAATTAATCAAACTAACCCTTCTAACTATTTTTTTTTAAAAAAAAATTTACAAGACCAATTTGGTCCATACAGAAGTTTAGAGGTCAACTTTATCAGTTTTTCAAAATTGAAGGACTAACTTGGTTTCTACTTAAAAAATTTAAGGACTAGCTTAGTGCAAATGAAAGTTCAGAAACTAATATGATATTTTTGAAAAATATTAAGGAACCAAAACCAGAATTATCCTGGTTTTTTTTTTATGAACAAACGGGCAATTGCAGTACAATTTATATGCCGTTCTCTTTGAAAAATAACAGTGGCAATATATATATATATATATAGAGGTTGGCTACTCTACTTACATAAGCATATGAGGGTATATATTTATAATTCATTTTTTCGTTTTCAAAATCTAAAAAGTCGATCTGAACCGTTAGATGTGATATCTATATTTAAATGTGCTTGGAGACCAAATTTTATATTTTTCTGAATTTTTTTACTATTTATTAAGCCACATTGAAAATCGCTGATCCAACGGTGGCTTAACAAAACAGTAAAATCAGAAGCCACCGTTGGATCAGCGATTTTAAAAGTGGCTTAATAAATAATAAAAAAATTCAGAAAAATGTAAAATTGGGTCTCCGAACACATTTCAATATAGAGATCACATCTAACGGTTCAGATCGATTTTTTGGATTTTGAAAACGAAAAAATAACTTATAAGCATATACCCTCATATGCTTATGGAAGTAGAGTAGCCAACCCCTCTCTCTCTCTCTATATATATAGACAATATTTTTGAAGCCTATAAGGCCAAAATGGTAAAGAGTACTGTTATAAGGTAAAGTTAAGGTAAACAATAATTCTCTTATACTGTCATCATTTGAAAGCAGGTGTGAAAGTTTTAATCCAATGTCAGTTCAAAGTAAAGAGCGGCGCAACCGAGTCGATTTCCCTTGAAGCTGAGAGAACCACCGATCAATACGGCATTTACAAACTCAACATACCGCCAGTTGATGGGTTGAACTGCATAGAGGGACATGCTGTCATGTCAGCATGCCGAGCCAGTCTGATAAACAACCCGTCCCCTAATTGCAACATTCCTGGCATGAAAGGCTCGACTCAGCATCTCGCAATCAGGTCTAGAGATCCCAACATTTGTTTTCTAAACCTTAATGCAATGAACTACAGGCCAGCCAAGAGGAACAAAAATTTTTGTGGGAGTAGTATGAGAGCACCAAATAACGGTTTTAGTTCGTCGATGTTGTTCTGGCCGTACTTTCCGTTGTTCTGGCCACCATGGCTGAGTTATTTGCCACCTTTTGTGAATCCACCATCAATTCCTTTTGATATACCAGAATGGCTTTTGCAATTTCTTAGGCCACCTTTCTTCCCATTCCCTTTGTTTCAGGCACCATCTCCTCCATACAACCCTTAGTTATTACTATTGTTACAAACTTAATTACAAGTGTATGATTTGCGTAAATTCATCAAATTTGATGAGATTTTGAAGTTTGGTTTGGAGTAATTATTCTGTATGCTTAATTAGTTGGTAGACTTAGCTACTATTAACTTTATTTTGCTGTTATGTAGAAGGTTGCATCCAATAAGCTAATGAAGAAAAAAAAATTATTCTTACCCGTCTTATCGCATACAGTGTAGGATGGGTAAATGAGTAAAATTGTGCTATTGAATAGATTATATATGGGTGATTAGTAAAACTATATCATATCATGCATCGTCCCATAAAAATATATATTTATTTAATTTATATTTTTTTTATTATTAATAATTACGGCAGAGGATAACGGATGCGAAATAATGTATTCATGGATGGATCCACTAGTATTGAATGGTGGCTAATTGATCTTCATTTTTGTTTTTTTTTTCTAAATTGATGTATTTATACAAGATTTTTTATATAGTTTATAGTAAATTGTTATGGATACTTTGAAATTGAATAATTGATCCACATTCACAATATTAAAATCTTATATATGTTTGACTTTCATAGTTTGGAAGTTTGACTCTGTCATGTCTATGCCAATAAGCTAACGAAAAAAAATCTTATTTGTATCCGTCTTATTAAATACGATCTGTTAAGTACATAAAATTGTACCATTAACACCCCTAAACGACATGTTAATATGTTATCTTGACAGAGAGAGATTCTATCAGAACAAAATGCTGAAAAACAGTTGCCTTTTTGCTTCTATTTGCACAAAAATCAGAAGAAATGATATGGGATAAAAGGCTTATAGGCTCTGCAGTAGAAGCCTTTGGGCTGATATGAGCCCATTAGAGCTTCGTACTTAACTTTCTTTTGCTTTGCTTCGTTGAAACTTGAAAATGACTCACTGCATGATTAGCTACAAAATTAATAATCACAGAAATAAAAAATGACAATCAGAGAGAAAATATAGAGGAAAAAAAATGAAAACCAGATAGAAATTATAGAGGGGAGAGAAGATTTCAGCGGGCTAACGTAAATAGTAGTACTAGTAATTTCAACGCAATGTGAAGAATTCAATTTTGTTGCCACAAGTTCATATTGATGTTAACCAATAGCCTAAATTTAATATAAATCATTATTTTAGTTATCCAAAAACCATGGATACACATGTTAATGAATAAAGATTGACTAAAATCAGAAGCAGAGTTAGATTTTCAAAATAGAATCAAATAAATACGAGGATCAATTATATAAAAGTTTCTATAGAAAATAAGAGTTACTTTTACAATATCATAATATTTTAATCTAAATTATATATAAAATTATATAAAAATATAAAAAATTAAAAAAAAAATAGACGTGAATTAACTCTTATTGGTTCAATATACATCCGCCTTCTCCCCCACCAAGACTTTCATTGGAGTTAGAATTTCATTGGACCGTATTTGACCGGTATCGTTCACTCGCTTTAAAAAGGAGGAAATCAGAGAGAGCGGAGAAGAGTGATACTATGTATACGTTGTTTTGGTGAAATTTTTTACTCCCAAATTGAAGTGGAGGCGAGGTGAAATGACCAATTTCTCTTCCCTTTAATAACGATTTCACTTCGTTGATTGAAACACAGCCTTAATTTTTCCAACTGGATGAAATTGTGATTTCAAAATGTTATTAATTCTCTAATTGAGTTTTGTCAGAGGATTTTGAACAAACTTTATACAAAGTCAGACTCAAACTGCCTATCTGTATTGAAATTCATACGAACATATTTAAAATTTAATAAATTTCAATGTCCTATAAATATGTGTGCCAATTTTAACAAAAATTCAACAATTTAGACTCAATTTTAGACAAGACTTTGTTTAAAAAAAATTTAGACAAATTACCTCACCCATTAATTTTGCTCCATCTATTGAAAATTTAAAACGATTTATCACATGAATTTGAAAGTCGGACTCTGACATCGAAATGCTACCGTTTCTATTTTTTTTTTTACAAAATAAATAAATATTTTTAATCAATCGGAAAAATGAAAATATGTTTCTGATTGCATGATAGTTACCGCACATTAAATCGCAGAGCATCTTCAATGGTTTGCAAATACAATTGCAAAGTTCTTGTTAACAATTTCATTTATATTTTCAAAAATGTTGAACCCTTTTAAAATTTAAAAGCTTCCTCCATCAATGCAATTGATTAGGAATTGCAAGACAATTGTCAAATTGAAGTAGCAAATAATTGCAAAATAAATGCATTCATGAAAGAGCAGTAATTGCAAAATTTTTTTTTTTTTAAATAGTAACAACTAAGTTTCTCACATGAAAGTGTTTTTGAAAGGGTTCAATATTTTTTAAAATAGAAATGAAACTGCCAATAAGAACTTTGCAATTGCATTTGCAAACCATTGGAGATACTATGAAAGCTTTCAAAAGCACTTTCATATGAGAAAATTGACGGTTACTATTCTTTAAAAAGTAAAATTTTGCAATTACTACACTTTCATAAATGAATTTATTTTGCAATTAGTAGCTACTTTCAATTTGACAACTGTCTTGCAATTGCTAATCAATTGCATTGATGGAGATTCTATACAGTTCTTAAGAGTTATTTCATACAATTCAACACTTTAATTTTTGCATTCTAACAATTCTATTTTAACTTATAATTAAATTTTAAAAATATTCTAAATAAATTAGTTCATCGACAATTAAATCTAAAAAAAATACATTGAATTAAATTTATTGTAAGTGATGGACAATACCATAATAAATTAATTTGTTGACAACTAGTCCTAACTAATCTATTTTTTTTAAAAGCTTTGCAGAAGCTGCGAAATTGTGAGCAGAGCTTGAATTTTTTATCTTTGAATAACTACCGTCTTAGAAGAAATTTTTTTTTTATCTTTGAATAACTACCGTCTTAGAATTTTTTCTTCTTGTTGACGGACTCGACCCATAATGGTCCTTTTCTAACTCAAAGGAAATTTCTAGAAGCCCGAAAACTCCGTTGAAATTTCTTATTTTCAATATAATGACATATAAATTTAAAATCACAATAATAATTTCATATAATAAATTAATAACCAATTAATAAAATTCAACACTTAAATTTTTGTCACAATCTATCAATTCTATTTTGATTTGAAAATTATTTATAACGCGTAAAAGAACCACATCAAATATGCAAGCTTACGAATGAGATTTTATATGGATGCAAAAAATAAAGCGTTGTGACGCTAAGAAACCACACCAAATATATTATTACAAATATTTGGTACGATTATTTTTTCATGTCATCCAAAAAAATTCGTTATCATTTCATCTCTTTAAAAAACTTATCATTTCGTTTCTAAAAATAATAAAACTACACCATCTCGTTTAATACATTTCAATGAACTCTAGCCATCGGTTCTCTTTCATCTTTTGAAGTCGTTTCAACGTGATAGACTTTCCAAAACATGCATACGAAATTAATTAATCTAATAAATAAGGGGAAATTGTAGGTCAATATAATTAATGCTACTTGCATATTACGCTAATCTTTTGTAATGCTCATGTAAGCAACAATTTACTGTTCTAAGAGTTTTACATCGTTAGAGATATAATAATGATAAAACAAGAATAAATATAAGCCATTTGGTCCCGAAATTTTTAAATATACCATTATACAAAAAAAAAAAAAAAACCAAACCACCACTTTCTCTCAAAATTTCGAATTTTGACATGGCCACATTCCCAAAATGCGGCCACTTTTCTGCGGGCCGCATCTAGGGGATGCGGCCACCTTTTTTTTTTTTTTTTTTTTTTGCTTTTTTATCTTCTTCGTGCAGTTCAATTTGAACAGGGAAAAAAAAGGGGTGGCCGCATCCCCTAGATGCGGTCCGAAAAGAGGTGGCCGCACCTAGGGGATGCGGCCATGTCAAAAATCGAAATTTTCAGAAGTTGTGGTTGTTTGGTTTATTTTTTTTGAAAGCATGGTATATTTAAAAATTTTGGCATTTGGTCAGAATAAGAAAGGAAAAAAAAATGAAATGTTATTTGTTATTTAAGAAATTTTGAATTAATTGATTAGTCGTGTCTTTATTTTTTTTATATAATTTAAAGAATGTTATTTATCATTTAATATGTTATTTTGTATGAATTTTCTTTTTTTTTTTATTAAAATATGTTAAAAAAAATGTCATTTAAAGAATGTTATTTGTCATTTAGTTTTTTTTTTTATTTTATAAAATACATTATTTTTTCTTATAATATGTTTCCGTTACAACATACACAATATTAATATTTTATTATGAGCTAAGTAAAAGATTTTGAACTCGACAAAGTAGTATGTGGATCCGGTCCGGATAGAGGTTCGGAGTTTAATCTAGTCCCCGTCCCCCATAAACAATATGACATTTTTCAATGTACATAATAACTCTAGAAAAAATATAGAAAATATTTTAAAAATACATGTAATTGAGTCGGGGCTGGCCCAAATCCATGTCCAATCTGGTCTAAATGTAGACCGAACCCGACTCTATTCGACGACTTCTTCAGACCGGACGGACTGACAATTGGGCCGGACAGATAAGTACGAGTTGAGTGAGTCCCAAATTCCCAATAGTCTATAGAAAGGTTCTCGGATCGTCCGATTTAGACTCATATGAGTCTGTATCTTATCTTTCAATGCGCAATACAAGATTCTCATTCTCTCATATATCTCAAATTTTGAATTGATATGTGAAAAATCTGAATTGTTCAAATTTTTACTGTGTAAATCTTAAAAACAACAATTAATATATATTGCTTCGTTGATTTCGAATAAGCACTAAATTGAATATGATTTTGCTTTAGATAGACTGAATTTTTTGTCACAATACCAACACTGCGTACAGAGGCGGATCCAATTAAGCACAGAGTAGCACAAGTGTTCTACTCGGGAAATTTTAAAATTAATTAATTCACAACAACTGAGTTTCAAATCTTTGTCCTACCCTAGAAAATATAATTGCTCTATCCTGAACCTGTAATAAGCCTAACAATCTAATTTACAAGAAGTGAGTCTACTGAAATTATAGATCCATCCCAGACTGCGTGACGCACCGTTAATTAGGAGAATGATCAGATAACCATTGAGGCATTGACCTCCTCCGCCTGGGAAATGGGGATTAATAATTTCTTATAACTTCTTCTTTTCTTTCCCCTCCAATTAAGAACAAAATATATATTAACTTTGTTCAATCTATTTAAATGACTTAAGTTGAGATCAGGACTGGATTATAATGAATAGTATATATTATATACATGTTATTTAATTATTATATTTTCTAAAACACGTAACTTGTCCTTCTCTTTTACATTTTTCTTATGCTTTTCTTCCATATTGCTCAATTCTTCCCATATTGATTTCTTTAATGAGATGGGCTACGGTGAGTTGCGAAGTAAAACGCGTTTCTACTTCATGCTGTATTTTTATTTTGAAAGTCCAAATGACCGATCCGAACCGTTAGATGTTTAATCCATATTGAAATGTGCTTGGAGACCAAATTTTATATTTTTTGAAATTTTTTTACTATTTATTAAGCATTTTTGAAAATTGCTGTTTTGCTGTGAACAGTAAAAACAGTAAAATTTTCTGGACCATCAGATCAGTGACTTTCAAAATTGCTTAATAAATAGTAAAAAAATTCTAAAAAATGTAAAATTTGGTCTCCAAGCACATTTCAATATGGAGAACAAGATGAACGGTTCGGATCGACGTTTTGAACTTTAAAATCGCAAAATATGAGCGTAAAGTAAAATAGTCGCTTTACTTCGCAACTCACCGTAGCCCATCTCTTCTTTAATTATATAATGATATTAAATTGCTCAAATGCTATATATTTTTCTCTCTCTTTTATTTATATGTCTCAATATAAACAAATGAGGGGTCCGGATCCCCTAGTAATCCAATCTTTGGGTTTTCGATTGAGACCGTTCAATTTGAATCTGTCGTTCGAGATTGCTTCGCAATTTGAATTCATCTCTCGAGATGTGTGCGTTCCACTTTGGATAGATTATCACAGATTCGAATCAAACGTCCTGATTGAAAACTCAAAGATTGAGTTACTTCACTTCACTGGATCTGAACTCACAAATGAGTGGGCATAGAGAGAAAAAAAAGAGGTTACAAAGGATTTTTTTTTAGTAAAGGAGTATATCTTAAATTTTTTTTTTTTTTTTGGATAAACTCTGATTATTTATGTTTGATAATTTTTAGAATTATAAAAATAAAATGTTGCATATATATTTTCTTTCTCTATTGGACAATTTACTCTACTATGTTTTTTTGTTATTTTCTCTGAATTAAATTTAAACAGGAAAATAATAATTAAGCATAATCTATCATGTTACATTTAATCATGTTACATATAATCACGGAGTAACATGACGTAATTGTTCTCCATCATATTAGTCACGTCATGTGGAAATAAATTTAATTCAATCTCAATAATTATTTTGAAATTCACTGCACATCATTTTAAGTTGAGTCAATTAAACATGACGTGACCAAGTTACGGTGTCACTAATCTGAATCTGTAGCCAGTGTGATCACATCGTATTAATCATGTCACGTTACGCTTTTCTTTCACTGATCTGAATGTGTCGTCAGTGTGGTACCAGAGAGCGGCTGCCTCCCCCGGCGATTCACTAATTTAAAATCTGTAACCAGTGTAATTACAACGTATAAATCATATCACGTTACGTTTTTCTTTCACTAATGTGTTGTCAGTGTGGTACCGGAGCTTCAAGATTTAGCTTCAATCTAAAAAATTCGACCTAATGGCACGTCACGCTGACGCAACTAATTAATTAACTCCTTTAAATATTATTATTCATTATAATCCAGTCCTGATCGCAACTAAACTCATTTAAATAGATTGAACAAAGTTAAGAGCTGATCTTTTCGTTGACACACGCCGATTGCGTGTCTTCTCTTCCATTTGGTGGCATTAAAAGTTAAAACTTTGGAAGCACTTTGGTAGTCGACATCAGCTCTTGGGTTAGTCTCATATATGTCTTCTTCCTCTCGCCTCATCGTTTGAATTTGAATGCCCTTCTTTTTGTGCCACCTTGTCTTCTGTAGCCGTAGTTGTTGGCAGCCATGTAATGGGACCAAATCAAACAATCAAGACACCTGATAAAGACGATCAACTAATTTTATACGATCAATTCTCTCCTTTTGACCGAGTAATCTCTTTCTCTCCATTACTCAGTTTCAGCTCCTCTCCAGTGAATCAGAATTCACATTTTATATATGTGTACCTGTAGGAGTGACAAAAATATTCATAGTTCGTGATTCGATTTGAGTTTGATTTGAGTTTAATTCGATTTGAAATTAGTTCATTCTGAAACAAATCAAATCAATTCCGTTCGAATCTTATTCAAATCAAACTCAAACTGGGTATAATTCGTTTGAAATTTATTCGCAAACTATTTAGGTTCGAATCTCATATAATGTAACTAATGAATTCAACAATTAATCTTTAATAATGCAGGACCCAAACTTATATCACAACTCAAAATTGTTAATATAATGGTAACTTATAATTAGAAAATATTTCAGCAGTGTAACAAATTAACAATGGAATAAATTTTATTTGACTAGGTCAATGCCGTGATTTTAATCAATCCAACAGAGTAAAAGGTAAGGAAATATTGAACTGGCACATAATCCATTAGTGTGAATTCGTAAAAGGTAAAAGGTAAAAGGAAACCGTGTAATTTTGTTCTGCGAGAAGAAAACTAATGCATAAACTATCGGTATAACTAGGGCTGCCAAAAAAATTTGTAGTTCGTAATTCGATTGACTTCGATTCGAAAAATTTGTAGTTCGTAATTAATTTGATTCAAAATTATTTTATTTTGAAACAAATCAAACCAGTTCGATTCGAATCTTATTTAAACTCAAACTCAAATTGAAGTAAGTTCAATATGGTTTGATTCGTTCACAGAACTACGTACCTGTGACAAATATGAGCAGAGATCCTTCGTTCCTTATCAATTTTCTCTGACTGGACAGTCCGGTCCCAAATGTACAGCGGAATAAACCGTCAGAGAAAATTAGGGTTCCGTACAACTGGAGAGGAGACTTTTTTTATCCGCCATGTCCTATTCCAAATTCAGCGAACCACAGAGACTCCGTATCTTGCAAACACACGCAACATCAAGAAAAAGTAATTAAATTTATACTTCTTCTGGATATCACATACACATATTAGGGGTGTAAACGGAATAACGGATACGGATAATCCGCCCCGTATTCGTTCCGTATTCGGAGATTATTTGAATCCGGATTAAACGGATACGGATAATTTTTGCATATGATGAAAAATTGGCAAATACGGATATAGATAATTTCATGAAGGTGAATATCCGTATTCGTATCTGCAATTATCCGGATCCGAAATTATTCCCAATTAATTTCGACTTTATTGCTCCGAATAGAAGTTGTTATATATTATCTCATATTCATTTCAATCCTGGTTGTGGTACAAATGATAATTCGATATGATTTTCAATTTAATCTCTTTTTCGCTAATAACGGTGCTACAATAACACAATTTCCTTTGATTTTTACCTCCATTTCTTCACGCTCCATTATTTTCTATTCAAGACTTTAGCCCGTGAATGTAGTATGCTTTTAGTCTCTGTTAAATTGGTTTCAGCCACTGTTTCAAGACAACAACAAATCACTCTTTTGTATCTTAAAGTGCATAACTCAATTATCCGACAATTATTCGTTTCGTATTTGTAGATTATCCGCTCCGTATCCGTTTAAGGAGGATATGGTTTTTAAATTTTCATATCTGTTTACTATCTATATCCGTATCCATTGAAAGATGGATATGAATATAATATCAGCACTATTCGCTCTGAATCCGCTCCGTTTACACCCCTACACATATATTATGCTATTTCACACCAAAAAAAAACCTTATTAGCATTTTACTGATTAGTATTGCATAAAATATATTGGTATATTCTTCGAGCATATATAAATATATTGGCGTTTGAATTATATATTATTCGGTTTTAAGTTTTCTATTTGTTTTGCTGTATGACTTAGTTAATTTGAAACTAAAGACTACTATCTAAATATACGCGTCATAAACAAATGTATTATTTGCACCCACTGTACTCGGATTTTGAAAATAAAAATTTGAAAATCCATAGGAGGCTTGTTCTCAGATTTTCCACAGAAGTACTCATTGTACTTAATGCTGCCATTAACAGTTCTCATATTATTAAATTCTATTAAATAGTATGAAGGATGAACTTAATACCATTAATTTCTATTCTTGCAGCTCCTACACTGATCCACAGGAGCAGTGGAGGAAATTTTTGGAGCTACACCATCTACATAACTAGTGGAGACATTTTCTCACCCTGCCACAGAATTCTGCACTGGTGGAGACATTTTCTCACCCTGCCACAGAATTCTGCACAATTGACCACAGCGTGTTGTTGAAAGTTTTAAAAAGAATTCTATTTAAAAAATAAAAATATCTATTTGCACCCAAAACTATTTGTATCTTTCAAATGGTAAGCATTTTAAACACTTTTATAAAGGAACATATACAATACAATCTGAATTTTCACGCAGGACCGCAGGGTTAAATTATATAGTTTTTCAAAGAAATATTTATACCTATTATTATGCAAAAAAATGTCTAAAAATCAAAATTTATTTAAATTTTTTTAGGGAGTTACAAAATCGATCGATATCGATAGATCACTACTAAAACTCGAAATTCGGGATTTTTAGTTTTAGTGAAGATTGGGACATTCTAATCGACTTTGCCTTCCCACTGGATGTTTGATTTGTAATTTAGATTAAATTTAGGGTTAAAATTAAAATAAATTTATTGAATTATGATTGCTAATTATAATATATGTTAGAGAATGAAATTACAAGTTAGAGTATTAGAAAGTATAAGTTAAAGTAATTTTTTTTATCAAGTATCTAATTAGTTAATGTGTTTCAATTCAATTAACTATTTAAATCTGATTTGATATTATTTTGTCCCCTAACGAAATTTCTGAGATTGTCCCTGTGTGTTCATTACAAAGTATCACAGCCTCCCCTTGTATAATTATATAAATATTGAGGAATTAGACTTGGAAACATTTTACCAAGTTAATTGGAAGAAGCTTCTAACCTTGATCAGCCAACAACCCCCAACTTTCCCATTCAACTGTCCCTTTTTTTCCCTATAAATCAGTAAAGCAATGCTTCTCTATTCTCTAATCTCTACTAGCCACTCCACCGTACCGGTTCCACACTTCTCTACTCTTTCTTTGTCCTACATTGGTCCCAAGCACAAAAACCTCCATTCTCATATTCTCATCACTATCAATCAATCATGGCATCCAATACAAGATCAGTAACCTTTCTCTGTCTCTTTCTCCCAATTATCTTTTCTTCATCAACCCTTGCTCAGAATTGCAGCACTGACACCTTCTCCAGCAACAAACTTTACTCTTCATGCACCTCTCTATCTGGTTTAAATGCAACCTTACACTGGACATATTACTCGACCAACGGTACAGTCAATGTCGCATACCGAATCACAGAATCCACGTCGACATGGGTTGCCTGGGGAATCAACCCGAATAGTACTGGTATGATAGGTGCGAACGCCTTCTTGGCCTATTACAACTCGAGTTCTCTGCAGATTATAACATCTCAGCTCTCTTCTTATAGTCCCACAATCGCCAACGGAAGCCTCACTTTCACGGTGTACGAGATGTCGGCTGATTATTCTAACAGTGCATACACAATTTATGCTACTTTGGAGCTCCCAAACAACAGCACCACACTGAACACGGTCTGGCAACGCGGGACCACTTTCTCAAGCGGGGTACCTGCTGGACACCCAAACACCGCAACCGGCGCTCAGAACACTAATTTGAATTTTCTCTCTTAATTAGTTGGTAGACTTAGCTACTATCAACTTTATTTTGCTGTTATATAGAAGGTTGCATATATATGATTGTGAACTCAGAGTAAACTTTATCTATGATTGGTAGACTTAGCTACTATCAACTTTATTTTGCTGTTATATAGAAGGTTGCATATATGATTGTGAACTCAGAATAAACTTTACCCTTACACGTATCCAATAAGCTAATGAAGAAAAAAAAAATTATTCCTACCCGTCTTGTCGCATACAATGTTAGACGGGTAATGATATAAAATTGTGCTATTAAATAGATTATATATGGGTGATTAGTAAAACTATATCATATCATGCATCATTTCATATAAAGATGTATTTATTTAATTTATACTTTTTATTATTAATAATTATAATGGAGAATAACAGATACGAAATAGTCTTTATCTCTATTAATGGATGGATCTACTATTATTGAATGGTGGCTAATTGATCTCTATTTTTGTTTTTGTTTTTAAATTGATCCTATTTATACAACATTTTTGTTTTAGTTCTGCCATATCTGTCTCGATAAGCTATCGAAAAAAAAAAATCTTATTTATATCCATATTATTGAATACGATCTGATAAAAATAAATAAAAGAGTACCATTGACACCCCTAAATGACATGTTATCTAGACAGAGAGAAATTCTATCAGAAAAAAATGCTGAAAAACAATCGCCTTTTTGCTTCTAATTGCACAAAAATCAGAAGAAATGATATGAGATAAAAGGCTAATAGACTGTAATTTTTAAAAATACCATACCCAAAAAATAATAAACCAAATAACCACGTTTTCTAAAAAATTTGAATTTTAACACGTCTACATCCCCTAGATGCGGAGCATTTATGGGGTGACCACATCTAGGAGCTGAGGCCACCCCAGAAATGCTCCGCATCTCCTAGATGCGGCCGTGTCAAAATTCGAATTTTTCAAAGTGGTTATTTGGGTTTATTATTTCTTGGGGTATGGTATATTAAAAAATTTCGGGCTAATAGGCTCTGCAGTTAAAATCTTGGGCTGATATGAGCCCATTAGAGCTTCGTACTTAACTTTCTTTTGCTTTACTTCGTTGAAACTTGAAAATGAGTAAATGACTCACTGCATGATTAGCTACAAAATTAATAATCACAGAAATAAAAAATGAAAACCAGAGAGAAATTATAGAGGAGAGAGAAGATTTCAGCGGGCTAGTACTAGTAATTTCAATGCAATGTGAAGAATTCAATTTGTCGTTACAAGTTCATATTGATGTTAACCAATAGCCTAAATTTAATATTAAATCATTATTTTAGTTATCCAAAAACCATGGATACACATTATCAATATATTAATTTTGGATGGGGTGTTACTGTTCATTCTACAGTAACACCCCCTCTCCCAACCGTCGGATGCTAGATGGATTTTCCAGATCATTTAGTGCTCACGTCACTTAGCGTCATCAGGCAAAATTCTCATCCATTCCTTCATGATTTCTTCATTTGTGCTACCTGTCATCCTCGCATTCTTCCCGCTCACCACGTGTACACAAAGGCTACGTGTTTCTCGCGGTGGCCTCCTAGCTTCGCCGCTCCTCTTTGGTGGTTGTTTGTAACCTAAAAAACATCGGCTTTAATCCTCTTGCTCTTCTTCTCTTCCCTCTTCATTTTTCTCATCCCCTTTACCTCTTTCGCTAATCTCTGTTCTCCATAAAGGGTTCGATGCTCCCCACTGCTGGTGGTCTCCGCTTAGTTGGACTGGTAAGATTTTCCTAATTTACACACTTTAATCCTCTCACTCAACTCAGATTTTTTTAACAATATCGATAGTGAGCTTAATTTCCTACTCCCCTAATTTCAGTACTCGAAAGGAATGCTTCCTCCTATCTTCCAAATTAACGGTGTTTCGGATTTAAACCCGCTAAGGTAAAGAGAAGGAAAACGAAATAGCAAAAATTCATCAATTTCAACTTCGAAGGAACCATTTTCTAACCCGATTCATGGTAAGATTAATAATTATTTGCTCAATTTTGTGCTGATTTTAGTTTTTCTGGAAGTACAGCTCTTTATTTGGCAGCGTGAGATGCTATTGGGTTGCATTCATGAATTGTTTGCTTGGGGAGCAAACCGGCTTCGGAGAGATTCTGCTGGGTATGAATTGGGTTCATCTTTGAGGTCTGAATTGGTATTTACTGTTCCATTCTGAAAAAGAGCTCACCTACAATTTCCGATTTTCCAATCAAATGAATAGTTTATCAATATTTATCATGGGATATAACGATTTATACCAGACCATTGTGGTTCTGTAAATTATTCGTTCTCTTTTCCTTACGATCATTTTTCTATTTCATCAGTAATTGTTGGTCTGAAAGAGACGACGAATTGGGTTTACCTTACTGTGCTGAATAAAAAAATTCATTTCGAACTTTAGCATTAGATTTTCTCACATTTAATGGTGGTTCAACAATAACAATGAAATAATTTGTTTTATAATTGTCCAAAATATGTAACTTACAGACAATTATATATAGTAAAAGTCATTAAATTTTGGTGATTGATTTTTGGCTTCTTAGGTTATTTGTAAGCATATGTGGGACAAAAATAGATTTTATTTTTTTTACATTTATATTATATGTTGCATTATAGAATCCTTAAAGAAGTTTACTGAATGATGGTACCATTCTTCCATTTCATCATAATAGAGACTATAAATGTGTTGCAACAGTGGATGAGGTATTAGGAGAACATGATTAGTACTTTAAATCATGCCCAAAAGATAAGAAAAGATTGAAGTGCGAACAAGATGGATACATCTGCCCAAAATGCTATCTGAAAAACAATGAAGCATGGGCAGAATCAACAGCCGAGATCCACCCAGCTATTACGTCTAAAGGGACCATGGTGGTCAATTCAATGCTCCTCCACAGCCTTCTTCTCCAGTTCCTGTAATCGATCTCGACCATCTGTCGCTAGCCGACGATGCTGATGAGGCTTTCAAATTAAGATTTGCTCTGCAGTCCAGAGGACTTTTTTAGGTAAGTTAATGTTCCACTGTTAAGTTTGTTATACTCATTAGGTTTCCTTCTTGGCCTACGGGCCATGTAAGAAGCAAAAAAAAGAAAAAGGTTCCCTTCTTCAGTTCTTTTCCCTGATGGTCAATTCAATGCTCCTCCACAGCCTTCTTCTCCAGTTCCTGTAATTGATCTCGACCATCTGTCGCTAGGCGACGATGCTGATGAGGCTTTCAAATTAAGATTTGCTCTGCAGTCCAGAGGACTTTTTTAGGTAAGTTAATGTTTCACTGTTAAGTTTGTTATACTCATTAGGTTCCCTTCTTCAGTTCTTTTCCCTGCTTATGAACAAAAGATTATAGGTTATGCAACGAGCTTCACATCCTTGATGGTTTAGGGTTTTCCCATTTCTTGCAAAGCCCATCTATAAAGTTGTAGATGATGACATCAGACTGATGCAATTCAAAAAACTACAATCCAATATCTTCTCAGTGTTACCTCTTGCACAGCCCATTTGTAAAAATGCCTCTCAGTTTCCCCTTTCTTGCACCGGTTATAAATAAAGGTGCCATAGGTTACGACATTAGAATATACAATGCTTTCTCGCTTTCACCTTTCTTGAACAACCCAGGTATATGCAATTGCCTTCTCAATTCCAACTTCCTTCTACAGTAATGATCAAATAACATTACTTAAGTTCGTGTCCTTTAGAAATCACATCATCAAGAAATTTCAATGCCTACTTAATTACCAGTTCTTGCACATGCCATGTATAGAAGTGCTATACCTCACAACATTAGACTCACACCCTTTAGAATCATCCCACAGAGAAAATGCAATGCCTTCTTAATTTGAAGTTTCTTGCACAATCAAGGAGAATGCTACAAGTCACAGTATTAGGTCACACCTTTTAAAAATCATCTCATGTATTATCTAATGCCTTCTCAATTTCACCTTTCTTGCGCAGCACAAGTACAAGAGTGTTGACAGTTGCTACAGTCCTTTGAAGATATTCACATCTACAAAATTCAGTATCTTCAATAACTTATATATGTAATGTTATTTGATTTCAAAAGTTGTCTTCATTTTTAAATATTTCGAAACTTAGTAGAAATGCAGACTAAGCCTGAGTGACAAAATGGGCACACCATTGAATATGTATGAATTTGCAACAGAGGTGGATATAGTTATGACCTTATTGTCCTTGAACAATGAAACAACAAGGATATTAATTCTTTTGCAACATCCCCCTCCCCTTAAAAAATGTATTGAGATAGTAGACAGAGATTTATTACTGGTGTGGGCATGGTACATGCATTTGTGATGTTACTACTCTAAAAGTAATTCAAGTTATTTTTACTAGAGATTTTTTTGAAAATTATTGCAAGAGTTACATCTCGAGTAACTTGTACTAGCTGTACTTCTTCTGCATTCTGACACCGAATGTAATATGTGCTGCAATATAAACAAAAATAAGGAAAAAAAAATGTCAGCCACGTATGCCAGCATACACACAAAAATAGTTGCGGCGGAGCTGCAACGACGCACCTAGTGTTAATGAATAAAGATTGACTAAAATCAGAAGCGAAGTCAAATTTTCAGAATAGAATCAAATAAATACGAGGATCAATTATATAAAAATTTCTATAGAGAATAGGGGTTTACTTTTACAATATCATAACAGAAATTATATATATAATCATACAAAAATTATTTTTTTAAAAAAAAAATGGAGGTCAATATTTTTCCAATTGGATGAAATTGTGAATTCAACATGTTATTAATTTTCTAATTGAGTTTTGTCTATAGGATTTTGAACAAACTTTATACAAAGTCAGATTTAAACTGTCTATTTGTATTAAAATTTGTACGAACATATTTAAAATTTAATAAATTTCAACGTCCTATAAATATGTGTGTGAATTTTAACAAAAATTAAACAATTTAGACTTAATTTTAGACAATACTACGTGTGTGAATTTTAACAAAAATTAAACAATTTAGACTTAATTTTAGACAATACTTTGTTCAAAAAAATTTAGACAAATTACCTCACCCATTAATTTTACTCCATCTATTGAATTAATAAATTAATTTGTTGACAACTAGTCCTAACTAATCTTTTTTTTTTACAAGCTTGAGCAGAGCTCGAATTTTTTTTATCTTTGGATAACTACAGTCTTAGAATTTTTTCTTCTTGTTGACAGACGCGACCCATAATGGTCCTTTTCAAACTCAAAAGAAATTGTCTGAAGCCCGAAAACTCTGTTAAAATTTCTTATTTTCAATATAATGGCATCTAAATTTAAAATCACAATAACAATTTCATACAATAAATTAATAAAATTCAACACTTAAATTTTTGTCACAATCTATCAATTCTATTTTGATTTGAAAATTAATTATAGAGCGTAAAAGAACCACATCAAATATGCAATTTTGCGAATGAGATTTTATATGGCTGCAAAAAATAAAGCGTTTAAACCACACCAAATATATTATTCCAAATATTTGGTACGATTCTCATCCAAAATACATTTTAATGAACTCTAGCCATCGGTTCTCTTTCATCTTTTGAAGTCGTTTCAACGTGATAGACTTTCCAAAACATGCATACGTAATTAATTAATCTAACAAATAAGGGGAAATTGTAGGTCAATATAATTAATGCTACTTGCATATTACGCTAATCTTTTGTAATGCTCATGTAAGCAACAATTTACTGTTCCAAGAGTTTTACATTGTTAGAGATATAATACTGAAAAAACAAGAATAAATATAAGCCATTTGATCAGAGTAAGAAAGGAAAAAAAAAATATATGGAATGTTATTTGTCATTTAAGAATTTTTTTTAATTGATTAGATATGTCTTTATTTTTTTTTATTATCATTTAAGAACTGTTATTTGTCATTTAATATGTTATTTTGTACGGAGGAGAGATCCAATTATACTATTTTTTGGTGACATCGGATTACACTCAACATTTTTGAAGTCCAAATAGTCGATCCAAACCGTTCAACATGATGGATATATTAAAATGTGCTTGCAGATCAAATTTTACATTTTTTTTGAATTTTTGTACTATTTATTAAGATGGGTACAAAAATTCAATGGTCTAAATATAGAGATTTTGTTAAATACTTAATAAATAGTAAAATAATTCGAAAAAATGTAAATTTTGATCTGCAAGCACATTTTAATATATCTATTATGTTGAACGGTTTGGATCGACTATTTGAACTTTGTAAACTTTATAAATGGAGAGTGTAATTTGGTATCACCAAAAAAGGTGTAATTGGATCCCTCCTCTTTTGTATGAGTGTTTTTTTTGGAAAATATATTGAAAAGATTAAAAAAAAAGTATGTCATTTAAAGTATGCTATTTGTTATTTAGTCTATTTTTTTTTATGAAATATGTTATTTTATATTAATTTATTTTATTATAATATGTCTCTATTGTAACGCACAGGCACGATACTAATATTTTATTGAGCTAAATAGAAGATTTTGAACTCAAACAAGGTAGCATGTGGGTCCGTCCTGAATAGAGGGCCAGAGTTTAATCTACTCGCCATATAAAGTGGAAAAAATGTGCCGTGCCATAATTAACACGTTGTGATTTTGGTCTAGTGCCGTGCTGTAACTAAAATGTCGAGAGGTAGTCACAGCACGTGAGTCACAAATATGTAGTTGGTCATGTTTCTCATGTTTAACTATTTTTTTTTATAATTTAGATTAGTTTATTCAAGATTCACCATTTAATCAAGACCTAATAATCCTAATTACACGTAACTCGCGTGACCGTGCCGTGACCGGATCTTTCACGTGACGTGTCGTGCTGTGCCAAATTTTTGAAAGATGGTTACAAGTTCACGGCACGCAAATGGTGACGACACGGAACCGCCACATGTGCCGTATCGTTTCGTACCGTAACCGTGTCGTTCTGTGGCAGAGTCGGCTCCACCGTACCATTTTAGCAGCTCTATCTCCATACATGACCAATATTACATTTTTCAATGTACATAATAACTCTAGAAAAAATATACAAAATATTTTAAAAATACATGTAATTGATTCGGGGCTCACCCAAATCCATGTCCAATCTGGTCTAAACGTAGACCGAACCCGACTCTATTCGACGACTTCTTCAAACCGGACGGACTGACAATTGGGCCCAACAGATAAGTAGAAGTTGACCGAGTTCCAAATTCCCAATAATAGTCTATAGAAAGTTTCTTGGATCGTCCGATTTCGACTCATATGAGTCTGTATCTTATCTTTCAATGCGCAATACAAGATTCACATTCTCTCATATATCTCAAATTTTGAGTTGAATTGTTCAAATTTTTACTGCGTAAATCTTAAAAGTAACAATTAATATTGCTGCGTGACGCACCATTAATTAGGAGAATGATCAGATAACCATTGACCTCCTCCACCTGGGAAATGGGGATTAATAATTTCTTATAACTTATTCTTTCACCTCCAATTAAGAACAAAATATATATTAACTTTGTTCAATCTATTTAAATGAGTTAAGTTGCGATCAGGACTGGATTTTAATGAATAATATATATTATATACATGTTATTTAATTATTATATTTTCTAAAACACGTAAGTTGCCCTTCTCTTTTACTTTTTTTTTAATTATGATTTTCTTCCATATGAATACATTGCTCAATTCTTCCCATATTGATTTCTTTAATTATATAATGATATTAAATTGCTCAAATGTTATATTTTTTTTCTCTTTTAATTATATGTTCTCAATATAAACAAATGAGGGGTCCGGATCCCCTAAAGTAACTCAATCTTTGGGTTTTCGATTGAGACCGTCGGATTTGAATCCATCGTTCGAGATTGCTTCTTGATTCGAATTTATCTCTCGAGATGTGTGCTTTCCACTTCAGATAGATTATCACGGATTCGAATCGGACGGTCCTGATTGAAAACCCAAAGATTGAGTTACTTCATTGAATCCGAACTCACAACTGAGTGGGTCATAGAGAGAAAAAAAAGAGGCTACAAAGGATTTTTTTTTTTTTTTTTAGTAAAGGAGTACATCTTTAAACTTTTTATTTTTTTTGGATAAACTCTGATTTATTTATGCTTGACAATTTTTAGAATTATCAAAATAAAATGTCACACATATATTTTCTCTCTCTATTGAACAATTTACTCTACTCTGTTTTTTTGTTATTTTCTCTGGACTAAATTTAAACCGGAAAATAATAATTAAGCATGAACTATCACGATATATTTAATGACGTCACGTGTGGTCACGGCGTAACGTGACGTGATTGTTCTTCATCATATTAGTCACGTCATGTGAAAATAAATTTAATTCAATCTCAATAATTATTTTGAAATTCACAGCAGTACGACACATCGTTTTAAGTTGAGTCAATTAAACATGACGTGAACAAGTCACGATATATTAATCATGTCACGTTACGATTCACTAATCTGAATCTGTAGTCAATATGATCACAACGTATTAATCATGTCATGTCACGCTACTTTTTTTTTTTTACTAATCTGAATCTGTCGTCAGTGTGGTACCGGAGCTTCAAGATTGAGCTTGAATCTAAAAAAATCGATCTAATGGCGCGTCACGCTGAATCTGACGCAACTTTACTCATTGAAATATCATCCATTATAATCCAGTCCTGATTGCAACTTAACTCATTGAAATAGATTGAAGAAAGTTAATATATATTTATTTCTTAATTGGAGATGAAAGAAGAAGTTATAAGAAATTATTAATCCCCATTCCCCAGGTGGAGGTGAAAGAAGAGGTAAATGGTTAGCTGATCTTTCTCGTCGCGCGGTGACACGCCGATTGCGTGTGTGTTCTCTTCCATTTGGTGGCATTATAACTTTAAAATAAGCACTTGCCTGGTAGTCGGCATCAGCTCTTGGCTCTTGCCTCTTGGGTTAGTCTCACTCTCATATATATCTTGAGTCTTGCCTCATCTCTTGAATTTGAATGCCCTTCTTTTTGGGAAACAATGCTACCTTGACCTTGTCTTCTGTAGCCGCAGTAGTTGTTGGCAGACATGTAATGAGGTGGATTTATTTTTTCCGAGAAACTGGTTCTTTTGTTTTTTGGTAGCGGATCTAATTTTTGAATTCGCATCCTCTAATATCTCTCAGAGTTAGGCTGGGGTGCTATGGATAGCATAGAGGCCTCTATGCTACGGCTCAATATTCGAGTTTTCAAAATCCAAACGGTCGATCCGAACCGTTCATCTTATTCTCCATATTAATATCTGCTTGGAGACCAAATTTTACACTTTTCTGAATTTTTTTACTATTTATTAATTATTTTACAAAATTGTTGATCCAACGGTGGCTGCACAAAACAGTAAAACCGTTGGATTAGCGATTTTCAAAGTGGCTTAATAAATAGTAAAAAAATTCAGAAAATTATAAAATTTGGTCTCCAAGCAGATATTAATATGAAAAATAAGATGAACGGTTCGGATCGACCGTTTGAATTTTGAAAACTTGAATATTGAGCCGTAGCACGGGAGGCCACTATGCTATCCATAGCACCCAGCCTAACTCTATATCTCATATCTCAGAGAATACGCACTCCTAATTTTTAGGGGTTCGGACTTTTGGTGCGGATCCCTAAAATAACTCAAAATTTAAGTTTGGATCTACCAATTCCGTTGAATTCACATCTCCTCAGTTTACTTGACTTAGAACAATTGAAACGGACGGTTCAGGATCTTTCTTTTAACTTGGCACGAATTTCAAAGCAAAAATAATACTGTTCCTGCGCTATCCCGAATAGGCACCAGCTGATAGTAAATCTCGACCGTCCGTTTCAATTTGACTGAGTCAGGTATCTGAGAAGATACGGATCCAATTCGGTTTGAAAGAAATTTGCAAGCTGAGTCAACTTGATATATAAACCATACATATATACACCATATATTTTTAGGTCCAATATAAAGTTGGTCAATTTAATCCAAGTCTTTTCTTATCTGAAATAAAAGTATAATTTCAATATCTAATTTTTATCTACTTCAATCTAGTTCTAAATAGCGTTTATAGCGGTATAGCGGGGAGACAAAAAAAAAAGTTTTAGCGAATAGCGCAGCTATAGCGGAAGCTATCATAAATAACATTTTCTTATTTCAAAAATTATATTTTTATATTTCTACTAATAGTAAACATGTCTCATCGAGAAAAAAAAACATCAAATTGATTAAAAAGTTATAATATTCATATTGAAGTTCAATTTTTCACGGACAAGGTCCCTAGGCATTGTTTTAATTTTTCATTTTTGGAAAACCCAACAATAATGCATAATACAAAATTTAATTGATATAGTGGTATAGCCCGCACATGTTCCATTATATTGATATAATTTGATAAAGTAAAAAAAACCCATCTGGACATTAACGCCCATTAAAATTGCAAAATCATAAGCCCATGTAGCATAGCGGACTGCTATTGCTGCTACGCGCTACGCGCTATAGCTGCCGTAGCTCGATTAGCGCAGTTTTATCCCGTAGCTTAGCTTTCTAGGTCCAAAACCGCTATAGCTTCGCTATAGCTAGCTATTTAGAAACTTGATCTCAATCATTGATAAACTGAACTTATCATCCCACTTGACTACCAAATTTTTCAAAAAAAATATAAACTTAAACTAATAAAATCAGCTCAAATCTATGGTTAATCCAAATGATTCAAATGTTGAATGCTTATTATTTGCTTAAATTTAAAAAAAATTCGAGTAATGTTATAAGTTCGTAGTTAGGGGTGTTCAAACAGTTGGTTCGGTACTTCGGTTGAAACCGAAATAAAATAATCAAATTAAATATTTTTTCGGTTTTTAAAAATAGAACCGAATCGAATCAAACTGATTAAACTTATAAATCGATTAAGAACCGAATTGAAGAAACCGAAGTAAATTTCAGTTTGTTCAGTTCAAACCGAAGTAAATCTATTGGTACCATTATTAATGAAAATTATGCATATTCATACACAAGTTGTTCAATTTCATACAAAATATGTAGATTCTAAAATATTTAAACTAAAATAAGAGAAAAAAAAAGAGGAAACAATGATTGAACAAAACATAATATAAATCATAATTGAACCAATATAATTTGGTCGGTTCAATTTAGTCATTTTTGAAAAGTCTAAACCAATCCAATCTATTTAAATCAAAATAATTCTAAATTTTCAACCGAACAAATCCATTTGAACCAAAAACTGAACCATTTAAACTGAAATTTTTCAGTTCAATTGAAAACCGAAGAAACCGAATCATTTGAACACCTCTATTCGCAACTATAGTTTGATTCGAGCGAGCTCGAATCGATAAACTTAACTAAATTAACGGAAGTAGCTTTATTTTTTAGTACTCTTCAAACAAAATTAAAATATGATGAGAAAATTGAACCTACTCATCCAATTTGAAAAACTTAAACAAGGTCTTAACGCTAATACACCTGAAAAAATAGTGAAGTAAATTAGTCACGTCATTATTAGTTCAGTTTTTTTTTTTTTTTTTTAGAAAAAATAAGGATCAGATCCTTATTTGCTTTATTAATAAAAGGTTTCAAAAGGAAAACAGGTTACAAGATTAAGATCAATTCAACATAGTTGAATTTAATTTTCCCTCCAAAGTGGAGGTTTCAGAAGAAGAAAAATGACTTAAAAGAAATAAGAAAAAACAGAAATTTAAAACTCCTCTTTCAGTGTAAATACTTTTACTTATCCTAGATCTCTAATAATAGCTTTAATCTAATCTCTGAAAATTCTTGAACATCTGTCTCTCCAGTATACAAACATGGCTAGCAGAAGGATTTCCTTAGCCATTTTGCTTTCTATTTTTTCAACAATCCACCTATGAGCTCCTTCACCTCTTAATTAATACTGTTTCCCAATCTCTATCTGGTAATCTAAAATTCAAACGTCATTACTAGTTCAATTATGTTACACGTATCAATCACGTGACATAACTTGCATATTGTGTGACGTGTGTATTTACATAAGTTATTTTTCTTAATTTGAAAATGGCATGTCACATCACGTCATGCAAAATAAACCGATAACATCACGTGACCCGTTACTTAACTATTTTTTCAACATTATTTCTTTGTTATAATTATTATGTAATATTTTTTATTTTTAGTATATTTTGTAATTATTTTCTTTGTACTAACTTAAAACTTGAAAAAAAAAAGTAATTAAATGTGCACCATGCCACTTTTTTAATTACGTGGTGTGATTTGACATAACCTAATTATAACATGTTAGTCATACCAGATCAAAATTTTCTCAGCTATAGAAAAATAAAGCCACCCAAAAAAAAACAAGTTTAAAACGCAGCCCACATGTGTGGGATTGAGGCGTTTGAATTTCCAAAATGCAAGCGACACAGTTGACTATGATTTGAATTTTAAGAAGTTTCGCACAATATAAGTTGTCATATTCATGATATAAATTCATTGAGACTGACAATTGATAGACAAATCAAAGGCATGATTGAAGGATTAGTCAAGAGTGTTGTTGTAAAAAACGCCCGTTTAGCCAGATTATTGGCCGATTAGTCGTTGGTGGTGACCAAATCATTATAAAAATTTTCAATTAATTGACCGATTATTTCTGATTAATTGCTTGACAAATAAAATTGGTCAAGACAAATAGTACATTTATTCATAGAACACATAAAATTGCCCCAATATTATCACTTGCATTTATTCATAGAACTGTACAATAGTACGACAAAATCAAATAAAGAGTTTTCTTTGCAGAGAATGACTGAAATGTCTGGTTTGTGGAAGAGCCCATGCAATGGGACCAAATCAAAGAATCCAAAAGTTGAGAGGATTACACAGAAGGACAACACCTGATAAAGCCGAACAACTAATTTTGTACAGTCAATTCTCTCCTTTTGACCTAGTAGTCTCTTTCTCTCCATTACTAAGTTTCAGCTCCTCTCCAGTGAATCAGAATTCACATTTTATATATGCGTACCTGTGACAAATATGAGCAGAGGTACAACTGTACAAGTGGAGAGGAGACTGTTTCTGTATCTGTCATTCTGCCTTGTCTTCCAGTTTGAAGTGTTTCTCCTCTCCCAAATTCAGTGAACCAGGTCCAGACTAGAAACAGAGACTCCGTCCTCTCTAATCTGGTGAATTGCACAACACACGCAACATCAAGAAAAATAATTAAATTTTATACTTCTTCCGGATATCTATATTTGTATTTTACCAAAAAAAAAAATTTCCTTATTAATTAGCATTTTACTGAGTAGAATTGCATAAAATATATTGGTATATTCTTCGAGCGTAGATAAATATATTGGCGTTTGAATTATATATTATTCGGTTTTAATTTTTCTATTTGTTTTGCTGTATGACTTGGTTAATTTGAAACTAAAGATGACTATATAAAATATTCGCGTCATAAACAAATGTACTATTTGGTAGGTGTAAACATGACCATGTTGATTAAGACTGAGTAAAAAAAATGATAAATTTGGAGAGGAGGAACAAGTGTTTTTTGATATTATAATAGGAAAATGATAAATTGCACCTCTATTTGCACCCAAAAATATTTATATCTTTCAAATATTAAGCATTTTAAAAATAAAGAAACATATACAATACAATCTGAATTTTCAAGCAGAGACTGCAGGTTAAATTTTATAGTTTTTTCAAAGAAATATTTATACCTATTATTATGCAAAAAAAAGAAGTCTAAAAATCAAAATTTATTTTATTTTTATTATTTTACTATTTTTAAATAGGTAACAAAATTGTAAAGTTTGGTCTACGTGTTCATTTTAATGTGAAGATGATGTTGAGCGATTCTGATACTTTAAAAAATATATTAAAATTCATGGTACGAACCTATGTGGGTACAGGGGCGGACTCACATGGTTTCGGAGGGAGGCAGCTGTCCCCCTCTTCCGAATTTTGAGTTTTAGTGGAGATCAAGACGTTCCGGTCGACTTTGTCCCCCCTAAATATCGAATACCTAATTAGTTAATGAGTTTCAATCCAATTAACTATTTAAATCCAATTCGATATTTTTTTTACCTCTCTCTCCATAATGAAAATTCGAAAATTCTGAATCCACCCCTGTGTGCGCATTACAAAGTATCATAACCCCCCTTGCATAATTATATAAAAGTAAATATAGAGGAATTAGACTAAGAAACATTTTACCAAGTTAATAGGAAGAAGCTTCTAACCTAGTTCAGCCAACAACCCCCAACTTCCCCATTCAACTGTCCCTTTATTTCCCTATAAATCAGTAAAGCAATTCTTCTCTATTCTCTAATCTCTACTAGCTACCCACTCCACTGTACCGGTTCCACACTTCTCTTCTCTTTCTTAGTACAACTTTACATCTTTTTCTTTGTCCCACAATATTGGTTCCAAGCACAAAAACCTCCATTCTCATCTTCTGATCATCACTATCAATCTATCATGGTATCCAATACAAGATTAGTAACCTTTATCTGTCTCTTTCTCCCAATTATCTTTTCTTCATCAACCCTTGCTCAGAATTGCAACACGGACACCTTCTCCAACAACAAACTTTACTCTACATGCACCTCTCTATCTGGTTTAAGTGCAACCTTACACTGGACATATTACTCGACCAACAATACAGTCGATATCGCGTACCGAATCGCAGAATCCACGTCGACATGGGTCGCCTGGGGAATCAACCCAACTAGTACTGGTATGGTAGGTGCGAACGCCTTCTTGGCCTATTACGACTCGGGTTCTCTGAAGATTATAACATCTCAGCTCTCTTCTTATAGTATCACAATCTCCAACGGAAGCCTCAGTTTCACAGTTTACGAGATGTCGGTTGATTATTCTAACAGTACCAGTGCATACACGATTTATGCTACTTTAGAGCTGCCAAACAACAGCACCACACTGAACACAGTCTGGCAACGCGGGACCACTTTCTCGAGTGGTGTACCTTCTGGACACCCGAACACCGCAACCGGAGCTCAGAACACTAATTTGAATTTTCTCTCTGGACAGTCTGCTTCTAGCGGATCGGGCTCCTCCAGACTTCACCGTGAAAATGTAATTAAGAAATCCAAATATACAGCAGTTGATTAACACTTATATATATAATCTAGGTAATTGCATGCTAACTGTTCTTATATATATATATATATGCAGATACATGGGGTTTTGAATACAATTAGTTGGGGAATTCTCCTTCCACTTGGAGTGATGATAGCAAGGTATGTGAAGGTTTTCCAGGCAATGGATCCGGCCTGGTTTTATTTGCATATTACATGCCAGTGCTCTGGGTATATCCTTGGTGTCGCCGGTTGGGGTCTCGGGCTCAAACTCGGCTCTGAATCGAAGGGAATCACTGAATACAGCCATCGGAACCTCGGGATTTCCCTCTTCGTTTTCGCAACTCTTCAGGTACGTACATACCTTTCTTTTGATATTTGATTTGCTAATTATAAGCATGTATATGTGATTATCAGACTTAATTTACAATATTTTTTAAAATTCTTTTCATAATTTCTTAAAGAACGTTCTGAGATGAAAAATATCTTGATATGATATGAAATCTTACATAATTATATTTTATCATCAAATTGTTCATGCAACACGTCAAAAAAAAAAAAATTGAAGTAGCACGATAGCACCTCTCTGTTTTTTTTATAGTTCTGGGACTGCTTGTCAGTGACCCACCAACCCAATATCCATTTATCAAATGTGCAAACTTTGCGTGGTGGATTGGTTGATGGGTTGTTGGGGTCAATTTTGTTTCGATTAGGTATTGAATATACATATTTCTTCTTTTTTACATTTATATAATATGGTATGGTCATATATACCCTATAGAAAGACATATACAAAGATATGGTACAGTCATGCCGGGTATACCCGGATAACACAATTGTATTTAATTATCTGCGTAGAAAAACAAAAGGTTGTTTTCAATTTTCAAACCTTACGTACTGTCTCTTTCAAATGATGTATATATGTTTGAATTTCTTAAAAATAATTTCAATGTGTCAAATCGGATAATGCTATTGCTTGGAAAAGTTCATCCTGTTTTAACTTAAAAGAAGAAACTGTCCAATAAACCATGAGGCGAGATTCATAATTTTCGTCAAGTTGAAGAGAGGCAAAAAAAAAAAAAAATATATCGAATTGGATTTAAATAGCTAATTGAATTTAAACTGATTAACTAATTAGGTACTCGATAAAAAATAATACTTTAACTTATGCTTTTCAATATTCTTGACTTGTATTTTCTGATTCTCGAACCTATAATTCTAATTACCAATCATAATATAAGAGATTTATTTTAATTTTAATTCTAAATTTAACTCGAATTACAAATCAAACATTTAGAGGGGGGCAAAAATATTTTCAGAGGGGACAAAGTCAATCGAAACGTCCCAATCTCCACTAAAACTCAAAATTCAGAGAGAAGCAGCTGCCTCCTGATACCATGTATGTCACACAAATCAATATACTAATAGTTATAACACAATATATAGTTAATGTTGTAATAAAAAATTAATTAATTAATTAACTACAAGAATGGGAGAGTATTAGCGAGAAAAGAAGTGATTATTTGCGAGGGTATACCGACAGAAATGTGTTTTTTCTATTAGCGACAGTAGTATCCGCGAGAGTATACCGACAGGTTCGATCGCGAATATTGCCTCATTCTTATAATTTATATAATTAAATTAAGTCTCGAATTGAATTTGCATAGTCTAATATGAGTGAGGTTATGTTACGTACTTTTGTAATGCGCATATCATTTCGCGCTATGAATCCATATTTATCTTTTTAAAATTTAAATAGCCGATTCGAACTGATTAACATGATTTCATATGAAAAATGTGCCTACCAATCAAATTATATATATATTTTTAGAATATTTTTACTAACTTTTTAAATAGGTAGAAAACTACTATTTTAGATGGTCTGAAATCTTTCAATTAGGTGATTTCTATCAATCTAGAAAAATAGTAAAAAAAAAATGGACCGACTGATAAATTCTTTGTTCCTTTCAGGTATTTGCTCTCCTTCTAAGGCCACACAAAACAAACAAGTACCGATTGTACTGGAATATTTACCACTATACAGTCGGATACGCTGTGATTTTGTTGAGCATCATAAACATATTCAAGGGGTTCGACATTTTGAACCCGGAAAAGAAGTGGAAGAATGCGTACATCGGTGTCATAGCGACACTTGGTGGCGTCGCAGTGATTCTCGAGGCTACCACGTGGGCTATTGTTTTGAAGAGAAGATCAAGGGAAGACAAGTCCCACCATGGCGCCAATGGTACCAATGGCTATAATGGTACCAATAGCTATGGTGCAAGGACGCAACAATTTGCATGATATATATATATATATACTAGTTCTTTAATTTCTCATGATATGTACTATATATGGAGGATAGATACGTGTGATAGGAGTTGAGGTTGTTTTTGCTTTGTTATAGCAGCATGAGATGTTCTTTTCTCTGTTTGCTTTTGATCTTTCTTATTTTTATTTTTTCTTGCTTGCTTGCTGTTTTTGTTGATCTCTTGATATATCATTCACATTAGGACTATTGCTTTGTTTAATAGGATAGTTAGTAGTTGTATACTCATTATTTTATTATTTTTATATACCATGTTTGATTGTTATACATCTATTTGTTTACTTGGTTCGGCTTGAAACAATTTTGATGTCGTCTTCAAATCGTTGCTCAAGAATATATTAAGTTGTTTACATTACCCTCCTAATTTTTTTTTATTATAATAGGACAGTTTAAAGAAAATTAATTATAATAACCTCTTTTGTCATCTGTGAATAGTCAAGTTTTATTTTTGAATATGCATTAGCGCACAATGCAACCGAGTCATCAATTTGATTTTTATTTTTGAATTTCATTATCTCTAGTCAAAATTATTTTAAAATAATATAGACTATTAACAAAAGAACAATGGATTTTGATGTGGCAAGTCAGCTGGTCCTAATGGAACCAAAAAATAATTCGGTTACAGGAAGGGAGGGAATGGGAAAAAAAAAAAAATTCGTGGAATCGTGTTTGGCTGATAAAATTATGTTAGAGGTGAAAGGTACAGGAGGTGAAAAGTTTAACCTTGTATTATTGTAAGTAATAGAATCAATTTTCCTTCCAATTTGGAGTGTAACGGATTGAAGAAAAAAAAATTACAAATATTTTTAGAAAAAATAATACAAAGGCCTAACCCTATATTTTACCTATATAATTTTCATATAATTTTTTTGTCACAATCCTACTCCAGTCACAAAATTTCTCATTAACCTAATCAACAAAAAAAAAAGTTAAATTTATTTTTCCTTATTAATCATCCAAAAGAAAAAAAATTAAATATATTAATTTTTCTTTCTATTCCATTTTTTTTTTCTATTCTTTAGCTCCCCTTCCTTCCTCTGCCCTCCATTCAAACAGGGTTTAAAGAAACTGAAAAAAAAATCGGTTCCTTCTAGAATCTAGAATCGGAAATATGAATAGAATCTATCTAATAATATCCTAGATTATTTAATAATAATTTCTATAAATAAAAAACTCTGCTAGTCAACCGGGCAAGCGGGTAAGCTACCTTCCTTTGAAACAACGCAAATAACGGACAGCAGAGGCGGCGCAAATTGAAAATGTGAAAATTGTCACAAAGTACCGCTCCAAGTTCTAAAGATCAAAACAGTCAACTATTGCAACATAGTAAAGATGAAGAAAGATGAAGAGGACGTGAAGGAAAGGAAAAGAAAGAGAAGTTGCCATATATTTTTTTTTCCCTCTTATTTTTGATTTGTCCTGAGTATTTCAGCTATGTTGCATGCATACGGGGACAGTACAGATACGATACAAATATGTCGATACAATAATTTTCAAAAATCATGAATACGATATATCTATTATATCTATATTATTTTTTTATTATTTTAATAATATTATTAATTCAAAACTTGAATTATATAATTAATATCAAAAAATTTGGATGGGAAATGATACAATAAGTATAGATTAAATAACATAGCTACTCTATTCTAACAATAAAAATGAGTTGGGGTAGTGGTAAGGGCGTATGATTTCGATTCTTGCAACAATTTTGGCGTATCTGCACTGTATCAAATGGTAACGGATACGCCAGCTCATTCGATACGTCAGATGGCGTATTCAATACGTATCGAAGATGTATCGGTATCCGATACTACGATACATGTCAGATACATGTACAGAGCCTATATAAAAGTATCGGGGTAACATAATATTTCCATTGCACTCCAACTTGAAAGAATAATAAAATATAAGTTTTAAAAGGTTAAATAAGATTAAAAGGGTAATTTTCATTTATCTTATCCTACTATTAAACATCCAACCAAACATAAATAAATTGTCAAATTTTACATCTATATTTTCCCTTTGTAATTGCCCATTTTATCAAAGAAAAAAAAATATGTTCACAATATTGTTATGCATAAAAATATTGGGAAAAAAATATACATAGAAACAAAACCCCTAGATTTTATAATGCTCACAATACTTGCTACATCTCCATATCTGTCTTGTGTCATGTGTTAGGTATATACGATGCTCTTTTTGATCCCACTACAACATATATTTTACCTGATTTCCCCGTTTGCAATTGAAGGAACTTCACAAACACCTGCTGATGTGGTGAAAGGTGCATCCTTGTAGGATGCCACCAACTGTGCATTCGTGTGTAGGTCCGCTTGAATCTGCTCCCACACCTTGGATTTTGCGGTTAACATGCCATCCGGCTCACCGGAATATCCCGGGAAGGTGATTCTCTCTCCTACTTTAGCATATTCCGGAGGCTCCACTAATTCAATCTACAATGCAATTTGTTGGTTTGTCAACTGATATAGTGCCTTATTGTTGCCAGAATCATGTAATTTAGTGTGCAACTCTTCTAATGCTTGAGGTTCAGAACTATTACCAGTTTCTAATATTTTTATACCTTTTTTAAAAATACGCTGTTGTTAGATCGAAAAAAGTTTTATTTGGATTTAGAAAAGTAACACTTGCTTACTTTACTATGTTCCTTGCTCGATACAGCCAACACCATTGCATGTGATTTGACACCACGCATTGCCACCGGCTTCAAATTGCACAGCACACAAACTTTACGATTCTGCATTCCAACAAGAAAAATCACTCAAGTCACAGATAGAGGTGTCCATGGTACCTTTTTATTTGTTTACCCGACCCGTATTGTATTCGATAAGACAGGTACGGATAAGGGTTTTTTTCGTTAGCTTATCGGGCATGGGCAAGGGTAAAAAAAAAATTCATTAACATAACAAGGATAGGTAAAGAATATTTCCTACCCGTTTCCCTACACGGTAATTATTAAAAATATTAAACAAAAATTATTAAATTATATGTATAGATATATATTTATATGGGGATGATCGGTGATGCATGATATGATATAGTTTTATTCATGGCTCATATATATCTATTCAATGACACCCTTTTATTCGTTTACCCGACGTGTACCATACTTGATAAGTCAGGTATTAATAAGTTTCTTCTTTTTTTTCTTTAGCTTATCTAGAATGGGTAAGGGTAAAGTTTTTTTTCGTTAACTTAATGGGTAAGGGTATGAAAAATGCTTCTCCCCAACCTGTTGACACCCCTAGTTAAAAAAAGTTTAGTTAAATACCATGAAAAACAACAACAACAATAACAACCAAATCTTTAGTCCCAAACAAGTTGGGATAGGCTACAAATGAAATCCAATCACAATCATAAAATAAAGTCAAATACCATGAAAGCAAGAAAAATTATATGACGAACCTGCATCTCCTCCAGTGGGATGTACTTGACAAGGCCGCTAACTACAGTTCTAGTTGAACCCTCTCCAACATCAATTTCCTCAACATAGAGTGAATCTGCATCTGGGTGCTTCTTAACTTCAGTAATTAGACCGACACGTATGTCAAGTTTGGAGATGGTAGCCTCTGCTTCAACAGCTTTTGATTTAGCACTGGACACATCAGACTTGCACTTTTCTTTATTGCTGTTTGTTTCTGCAACAAGTATATGTAATGGATGTCACATTGTCGTTTTCTGATATAACATTCATGCGATACTAACATTGAATAGACATATCGCTGCATTTCCAAAATTTTCCAATTGTTCAATACCCACACAACAATTATTATAGTCACAAAGCTTTAGCAAGGCTATGGTACTATGCATAGCGCGGATTGTCCATACTATGGATTAATACTTCCATTTTGAAAGTCCAAACAGTCGATCTAAACCATTCACCAGGATCTCTATATGAAAATGTACTTGTAGATGAAACTTTTTTACAATTTTTTTACTCTTTTTTAGATAAGTAGAAAATCACTTGCTCTAAAAATTCTACACCATTCAAAAGTAGTGTTTTTTTAGCAAAACAATTCTAAAAAAAATGTAAAATTTAGTCTGCAAGTACATTTTCGCATGGAGATCGTGTTGAACTGTTTAGATCAACTATTTTAACTTTGAAAACAAAGATATTGATCCATAGTATGGACCAATCCAAGAAATGCATAGTACCATAGCCTCACTCACAAACAATATACAAATATTGAAAAAATATGTTACTAAGAGAAAACACCTATGTGCATTTCTAAAGCAATGTTGGTTGAAGAAGCATCACCAAATAACGGTAACATGAAAGTGTGCTTCATTGAGATTGATTTTGCTAAATCAAAAAAGGAGCAAAAAAATCTGTCTCAATAAAGAAATTACCACCTTCTATGTTTGTTTTCTTTAGTAGTTCAGCAACCGCCTTGGCATCCGCTTCTTCTTTAAGTTTTCTATCCGCTTGGGTGCCAGCAAATTTTTCTCTAAAGAAATCCACCTCTTCGTTTTTCTGTATGAAAAGAACACAGATCAACTGTAACACACACATGTGGTATCCTAACAAAAATATGAAGTTGAAACCACGATTTTTTTAAATGATTATTGTTCTGCAACTTGATCTGTAATCCAGTGCATATCTAGACTAAAGTGACCCAAATTGTCCTTGAAGCGTAACTTATATCCAAACAACTATACATTCTCTCAGAGACCTGGCAATGATGTGATGAATCCCAGCCCTTCTCCACCTCAAGATCCATACAAGCACAAATCTCAATGCAAAAGCAGCTGGATTTGTGAGGAAGTGCTCAAGTACCTTAGAGAATACGAACACACAACAATAGTTTCCGGGAATTCCATCCAACTTTTAACTAAAAGATTGCGGCAGTTAGTAGTAAACCACAATGGGTTCACACCTACTGCTATTATTTGAAACCTCCTCTCACATAATTTGATCCATTTTCACATTAGAAACTCAGAAATGAAACGGAGGCCATTAGAATAGTTACCAGTTCAGAGATAGCTAGCACTAGAAAGTATATATTTGCAACAACATAATTGAATATTGTGTTTAAGAATCAATGCATAGGGGAAAAGCACTGATTCGGCCAAAAAATCAATAATAAAAGAAAAGGACTAAGAAATACACATACTAGTTCCTTGAATAGTGGCTCGGGTCGCCCTATTTTGTGTCCAGCTGGCACAAACTCCCAAGGTCTTTTTGCCTTATCAATATCTCCTTTCTCATCAGAGAATGAGAGATGTGTTTCCCGAGATAAATTCAGCTGCTTCAGAACCTTGGAAACATCATACAAAAAAAAATTTCAAATTTAGAAATTCAGAATGATCAAGTTAGAATCAACAGAAGTGCAATTATGGCATAATGCAGTAAAGCAACCCAAATCTCTTAAAACTGTCTCAAAATTCTGAACCCTGTATTTCTCCACCGGCAAAATTGAAAGGATTTAACAGAAGGTTTCAAAATAAGGCCTATCATAGGTACGAGATAGTTCATGACTGATAACTTTATAGTGTTGTCCCCTTTCATATAAGGTACTAAAAATTAATCTAAAACACCTGTTTCCAAGAATTAACTTGACCGCATATATACCCTCTGCCTCATTATAATTAATAGTTTTCCAACAAATTATCAAAAGGTGTACACTAACTTCATCAGTAAATGAAGGCATGAAGGGCTCAAGTAGACAAGCTAGAAGGTAAACAAGCCCAGCTGAGGTCTTCATTACAACAGCACACAGCCCTGGATCTTCCTTGAAAAGCTTCCAAAATTGACTCTCCTGCGAGAAAAATTGACACACTAATGTTAAAGATGGAGACTATAAAAGAACGCAGTACCACCTTCTATTACATTGTCAGTCCTTAATGGAGAGGAAAAGGGGAATAGAGGCTCAGTTCCAGCCGAACAAGGAAAGAATTGAGTGGAATTATGGAAATGGGAAAGGTGGATTGAGTTCAAACTTTTGCAGTCAAAATCCTGTTTTGTATAATTAGGTACCTCCTCTATTCTTTTATGGGCCAATTCTGTATTCCATGGGGATGGTGGAATAGAGGAATTGGCTCATTTACCGATGCTCTTCCATTATTCCACTCTTTCACCTTCAACTGAACATGACTGGAATAGTGTGAAATAGAAATCTACTTCAAATTCCACTTGTCCTCACTTTTCTTCTATTCCAGCATACTACCGAACATGCCGATCAGGAATAGCTTAGAAGGTTTTGTTCACCAACTGACTACTACTTCCTACCTACACACACAATTATATAATTTTTTCCTTTTTGTTTCTTTCTTTTGATTTTCTCGGTTTTGTTCATTAAGATTTAATCATGGAATATAAAAAGTACCTGTAGGTAGGCATTGCCTTCATTTGAAATGCTCATGGCAGTTTTAAGACCCTGTTTTAGCTTGACCTGTAGTACCATTTCAGCACAGTACGCTTTCAGAAAAACATCATGCAAAAATTCAGGAGAGGGATGAGGTGTCATGACAGCTCACCTTTTCCATAGCATCAATATACTGCTCGACCAACTTGCTAACATTTGCTGCTAGCATCATTGTCAGCTGATGAGACTTAACATTAGGAGCATCAGGAATAACTGAATCATATCCAGATCCTGTAATAAAGATAGCACATAAGAACACGGAAATAAATCTAATATACTATGCCAAGTTGGCATTTAAAGTTTGAGGGCAAATATGAAGGCAGTACTGTTTAATAGTTTTGCCACCTTCGATCAGATGAAAAAAAATGAATGACATATGACTAAGTAACCTGCTGGCTTTGAGATGAAACTCAACACACGGTTGATGAAATTTCCTAAGTTGCTAAGAAGCTCGCTATTCAGTTTTGCTTGTAAATCTCCCCAAGTAAATAATGTGTCTGACACCTACATCATAAAAAATTATCATTAAATAAATTTTCCGTAGGAAATACTTATCATTTCCTTTTTCTTCAATTTATCTGATTTTCCAACAAACACCATTCAGTTTTTCAGGACAATATCAACAAACCAGGGTTACCACCTGGAACCTATGGTTAGTGATAACAAAAGGCATATGTGAGAGCACATAATCTGAAGTAAAAAGGAAAAGAACGAATTAAGCTTACTTCAGGCCTATTAGTAAGCAGGTAGTACCGCCACACTTCAGGCGGAATTTTGGTGTCCTTTGCATCATTACCAAAGACTCCAACTCCCTTGGTTTTTGAGAATTTTCCTTGAGATCATACAAAGGCAAATGCTCGTCACTTCATAACAAAGAACATGCGACTTTTCACTTCTAAATGTACTAAGCAAGTTTAGCCAGTCAGTCTGGATTGTTTTTCTTTGTTTAGAAACAAAATATTATTTTCTGCTGGAAAAGGAAAGAATCAAGTTGATTTTCGAAAAATAATTAGCACCAGACCAATGTTTTGGTGCAAAATTGGGGATACTTGTTGTAAGCAATTTTCCAACCTGGCTCCAAAATTGGGGACACTTCTTACACTGTAAAAATGTTTGCACCATAGCAACGATTCAGTGTAAGAAGTTTCCCCCGAGGCATTGTTCCGCCAGTACTTATTTTTCAAAAATCAACTCGATTCTTCACTTTCCAGCAGAAAATAATATTTTATTTCTAAATAAAAAAAATTCTCAGTCTGCTATCAATCATACAGTGAAAGAGCTGTACTTAATTATTTTGGTCTTTTGGGAAATATCAACCGGAGTACACCATATGTTACTGTACTTGCAACTAATACTGATATTTCTCATATTTTTCATTCTAGCTCACACATTTTTTTAAGCTACATGGAAATTACACCAGATTGGGGGCATAAAAATGGTAATCCAATAAATGCTATCAAGTTAAACTCAACAAAAACTATACAAGCCTATTTGATTGAACCTATCTGAGGAATTAAAGGGCAATTTGGTCAAATCTGACTGGCTCAACTCTTCTTCCAAAAGTTTGGTCCTATCTGCTATAAACCACAACAAAATAACAAATAGTGATGCATATTTAATAGTTTTTATTCTTCGCAATCTCAAATCTCAACAACCATCATACACAAAGTATAGATTTAATAGCCAATTGTTAAATGTGATCCACACAATTTTCATCACAAACACAGAAATTTTCAATTGCCAATTAATTGTATAACAGAATTAAAGGTAACTATTGAATGTATATGCTTAAGGTACTTTGCTTAAACAACATCAAAAGTCAAAACATTGATATTCCCATTGTGAGAATAAACAAAAAGGCAGCTAAAGGAAAGAAACAGTACCATTTTCATAGTTCAAATATTCAGTAACACTAATTGTTTTCATCAAGGTCCAGTTCTCCCCGGTCCCAAGAAGTGTAGAGGGAAACATAACCTGAAAATCAAAGTTTGACAATAACATAATGATGCCGAGCAGGTCACCGAGGATTTTATGGGCCTAGTAGACAAAAAGAAGAAAGAAAGCAGGCCAAAGAAATCCAAGAAATAAAAATTTGTATTTCTCAAAACTTGCTGTTTTGGTCGAAAGAAACTTTTTGGGTGGCCGAAAGAAAAAATTTCGGCCCGAAAGAAATTCTTTCAGCCAAGACAGATGAAAGAACGTGAATTTCGTAGTTTATATAGTTAGGCAGCTATTTGTATTTTCGTTATTCTGAACCAACACAGTTCTATAAGGGATGGCTGGATGTATCTTTTCAGATTATCTGAGATTTTATAATTTTTTTCTCTTTTGAGTGCACTTGCAAAAGCAGTTATTCTCGCTGCTCGCTGCGTATAGTCTCAAGCAGTTTCACAACTCAAGTGCAAAAGTAAGTACTTACAGTGTGGAAGGGCACATTATCTTTGCCCATAAATTGGTACAGCTCTACATTTTCAGGATTTTTCCACCATTTCTCCCATTCAGGTGTATAGCAGGCAGTGATGGAAATATATCCAATTGGAGCATCAAACCAAACATAAAACACCTATAAAAACATAACCAAACATATAAACATTCACAAGTTTTGATCACATAAAAGTAAAATTCACTAAATACAGAATCAAGTCAATATTAATATTGGGCGTTGACATTAGAAATTAATGAACTAAATATAATATCATCAAAAGTTATAATGTGATATCACAACTTAGACCAAATTTAATGTATCAAACCTTCTCTTTATACTTCTCATGGGGAACAGGAACACCCCATTTGAGATCTCTTGTAATGCAACGAGGTCTCAATCCTTCTTTCAGCCATGCATTTGTTGCCTGAATCGCATTCTGACTCCAATTTCTGGCCACTGACATTTCACTAATGTACTTCTCCAATTGCTCCCTTAGCAAGGGCAGCTCTAAGAACAAGTGGTTGGTACCTCTAATGTCTGGAGTGTTGCGACAAACCTGGAATATTATTTGTGTCATAGATATTAGTTACAGGATAATTGTAGTGTAACCCTGATAAAAGACAAGACCTAGTTGGTACCAGAAAATTTTATAACATATACAGTTATGAGGACACTGAAATGGTAAGAGTATACAGTTTAATCTACTAAAACAAAATTCACAAGTCAATATCTGTAAAGGTTCTTACAGAAATGGTACAAGTTTTGAATTCTTTTTTGAGAAGCTATTGGGCCCTTATGTTGATGTTTCAACCGTCAAATAAGTTCGCAAAAAACATCAATTATGAAATTAAACAATGAAATAGGAATGAACAGATGAGAGATGGAACAAATATGTTGTTGGATCAACTAATGTCCAAACAGTTAACCGAACTTTTCTCCCCCGCCCTCCATGTCTATTCTATGAATCATATAACTCATATTGTACATTTACTTTGAAAAAAAAAAAAAAGGAATTACCTTGCACTTAGGATCAATAAGCTCTGTAGGGTTCAATAGTTTGCCGCATTTTTCACACTGATCGCCCCTGGCAGACTCGTAATTACAGCCTGGTGTAGGACATGTTCCGTCCACAAGCCTATCAGCTAAGAACTTTTGACATGATTCGCAGTATAGCTGCCATGCGGGAAAATAAGCCATGTTAATAAGAGAAATATAACAATCTTATTCTTACCTGTACAAATTTCTACAATTTTTCAGATCTCCTAAAACACAGGCAGATGCCTATCCCTGGATTTTGAAAAACATTTTCAGCCCATGGATTTTTGGGTTATTGCCTAACCCGATGAACAAGTTTCCCTACCTTGGGGCCAACTTTATTTTCTTCCCTGCCCAACTCATTCTCTTGCCTACCCCTGACCCAATTCCTGAGTCCACCCCTGAACTTTTGGTAAAAGACCGCAATCAATCTCAAATGTCAAACTAAGCAATAGAAGGTACATAAAAATTGATCAGGATTGATATTCATCAGTAACAACTCAAATCACAAACCTTGACAGGTATCATCACATTTTCCTGTGATAATCTACAAACAAAATGGAAACGAAATTAAATTAAGTTCACAACTTACTTGCTGCATGGTGTTCTCAGAAAGCCACTCATTCTCCCAGAGTTTGTTAAAAATTGCTTGACAAATCTCAGTCTGCTGAGGAGAAGAAGTGCGACCAAAGTGGTCAAAGCTTATGTCAAACCACTTGTAAACATCTCTGTGAATCGCATGATATCTACAGATGCAGCACGAATATCAGAAAATAACCCAAAGTTCATCTACTTGCTAATGCGGATCTACATGGAGAGTGAATTGAGGTCAATTGACCTCCATTCATTTTCAAAATTTATGTGCGTATGCATAATTTTCTATATAGTTTCAAATAAAATGCTATGGGTACTATAAAATTGACTCCCATACTCAGCATGAAAATTTTATAATACTGACAGTGGGACCCAGCTCTAAGTCTTACTATTGATTAGCACTGTAGATTTCACTGTGGATGAATAGTACCCATCTATCCAAAATTAATACATAAGAAAGATTTGCCCCCAATGTGTTTGACCCCCATAACTTTATAAAAGTAATCCTGGTAGCTGCTACCTGGTTCTCAAAAAAAACTTTATAAAAATACCAAATTCAGTTGAACAGCATTAGCATTTCGAGGAACAAAATCAAACAAAATATATCATAAATTCATAATACAATATGAAGTCAAACAAAAAAAGTCGAAAATCACAAAACTATAGTAGATTTCAAAATCCAATTGAAGAGCAGATGAAATATATAATATGACGAATACAAGACTACAAATGCACTGACTTGTCACAGATCTCCTTAGGGGAGCAGTTTTCTTCCATGGCCTTTGTCTTGGTTGCCGTACCATACTCGTCAGTACCGCAAATGTAGATGATGTTGTACCCTCTGATGCGGCAGTATCGAGCAAACACATCTGCACTTAGCACACCTGTTCATTTTGTATAAGCAATTAGTAAAAGAAAAATTGGGGGTATCAAAAGCTGTGCTTGCATACATATAATTTTTAAGTTATAGCACTGAACTTCAATTAGTAATAATTAATTCCATAATTCCAAAAAAAAGAAAAGAAAATAAAAGAAAAGAAAGTGAGATAATTCAAGGATGCATATGCGAAAGAATAACTAGCTGAATTCTTTGAGTAGAACTAGGGTGTTCTTAAGTTCACTAAGCCTCTTGGTGAGCTCAAGTCTAAAATCCATCAAATCGGCCTCAAACGACGAATTTAAACCATTGAAACCCGCCTACCTTACGAGTGATGCGTCTACATGTAAATTTTTTTAATTTTTAAATTAATTTTGCATAGATTCAACTGGTCAAAAACGGTTCAAAAAATAGATGCATTAAAATTAATTTATTAACACTCTAATTTTGACCGCTTGACTTTATACTAAATTAATTCGAATGTTTAAAATTTTCACTTGTAGACGCATCACTCGTAAGGTAGGCGGGTTTCAACAGTTCAAATTCGTCGTTTGAGGCCAATTTTATGGGTTTTAGACTTGAGTTCACCAAGGGGCTTGGTGAACTTAAGAACACCCTAATTCTACTCGAATTCTTTACCTAAGTATGCAATTTTAAAACTTATGTAAGACTATAAATTGCAGTTTGATGTCCCAATATTTTACAGTATTACAGTGAAATTTTGAATTAGAGGAACCTATGAGAAAAAGAGTACAAATTTTGCCTGACTAATAAGCAATGATGCAAATATTCATCAATAGTAAAAAAAACCAACAACAGAAACAACACATAAGCAAGAAAAACCAAAAACATATCATCTAAGGAATTCGTAACAAAAAAAAAAAAAAAATCTAGGAGTTACAGGTTAAAAATTTCTGTAAAAAGATAGAAATCAACCACAGAAACAGCACTTAAGCAAGAAAACCCAAAAACATACCATCTAAGACTAAGAAAATCTGAACAAAAAATTCTAAAAGGAAGGAGTTACAGTTTTAAAAAAAAAATGTGAAAGATGGAATTAGAATGAAACAAGAAAGAAAAAGGACTGACATCCAATAATATTGCCTAGATGGGGAACGTTGTTGACATATGGAAGTGCGCTGGTGATGAGGATGTTGCGTCGACCAGCGATTGGAAGCTTCTTCGTCGGATCTCCCATTAAATTTTGACTGTTTCCCGCTTAAATTGGGATTTTTTTGTGGTCGAACAAGGGAGAGAGAGACTTTTGAGAGATGGGTTTTGTTTTGGTCTTTTCATAAACCTTGTAACGCTCAAGTCTGAAGAAATATAAACCATTCCAGTACCGTACTGTTCCACCAATAAAAGTAGCTATTCCGTTCCGTTCCGGTAATTCAGAATTAAGTTTGGTATGAGAATGAGCATGGCAGAGCCAGATTTTTTAATTATGAGGGTCAAATACAGAATGGAAGTTAATTATATAAAAAATATTTATGAAGAATGAGAAATTAATTTTACATTACCATAATATTTTACTCTAAATTATAGATAAATACAAAAAAAATTTAAAAAAAAAATTGAGATCAGTTGACCCTATTTCTTTGACCTAGGTCGGCCTCTGAGAATGAAAAATTTAAATATGAGTGAAATAGGGTGTTCTTAAGATCACTAATGTGTGTGATTGGTAAGTTTAATTTTAAAATTTATTATATCATTTTTAAACGATGATTTCAAACCGTTGAAATTAGTGTTTGGTAAACGGTCCGGGCCGGGCGGTATGGGCAAAATCCGGGCACGGGCACGGGTAGCCACGATCACGGACGTCACGGGTACAACGGGCCGGGCATCACGGGTTTTTTTTTTCAAATCCTGCCCTGCCCGTTTAATACCCGTGCACGTCACGGGTTTGGGGGCAGGACGGTCCGGGTACGGGGGTCTGGGCGGTCCGGTCCGGTCCGGGTCCGGATCCGGTTTTTTTTCTGTTTTCTTTTCTGTTTTTTTCTGTTTTTTTCTGTTTTTTTTTTCTTTGAAAACCAATAAATTATAAATCCAAATTTATACCTATTAAAATTCATTTCACATGGTAATTATATTTGTTAAAAATAAGTTATAACCTATAAAAATTTGGATTTATTTGTTCACTCTCCATTTGAAATATAAGTAATTATATTTGTTTTTGAACTCAATAATTTTTGTTATAATTAACACATTTTAATTGCTTATGTAATTATATCTTTCCTATAAAAATAAATAATACATATATACAAAACAAAATAAGAAAATCAAAAGATAAAAATTTCATTTGTTGTGAATTAAAGTCATAAATACTCAATTTTGAAAGTAAAAAACTAATTGAGATAAATGAAGAAAAAATAACATTAAAGTAAAGGAAATTACAACTAGCAACTGATAGTTCGCATTTGAAAGTAAAAATAATACAACGTTGAGATAATCCTAATCAAAATCAGAGTTCCATTGCTTCTTTCGTTTTCTCTTTTGCTTGCTTCGCTTAGACTTGTCTAAGGCGCAGTGTGGGCATATAAAATGCTTGAACCTTATATCCTTCCTTGTGCGTGTCGGGTAGGCGCTAATGCAGGAAGGGTGGAAAGCTTACAAACATTCCGCGCAACAGAACATCTCGCTCCTCTTCCCATATTGGTGACAGGGATTGCAAAAATCCACCGGTTCTTTGTTTGTACGTTGTTGGGACTTTTTATGAAGGTTCTCGGGGTTTTCTTCTTTCATAAGTTCCTCGAGATCTCTTGAGCGGAAGTAGGGGAGGGCTCGAGTACGAGATTCCACTGAGGGCTCTGCAATCAGACTGAGAGCTCGTGTACGAGATTCCGCTGTGTTGGCACTCATTCTTAATAGAATAAATCTAACATATTCAAAACAAATCAAATTACTTCACATATTCAAAAAAATAAATCTAACATCTTTATTTAACCTATTAAAAATAAATCCAAATTTCAAAAATAAAATCTAACATATTCAAAACAAATCAAATTACTTCACAAATTCAAAAAAAAAATCTAACCAATTTTTTTAACCTATTAAAAAATAAATCCAACATTTTGAAAAATAAATCTAACCTATTCAAAACAAATATAATTACTTCACATATTCAAAAAAAATAAATCTAACATCTTTATTTAACCTATTAAAAATAAATCCGAATTTCAAAAATAAAATCTAACCTATTCAAAACAAATCTAATTACTTCATATATTCAAAAAAATAAATCTAACATCTTTTATTAACCTATTAAAAAATAAATCCAACATTTTGAAAAATAAATCTAACCTATTCAAAACAAATATAATTACTTCACATATTAAAAAAAAAATCTAACATCTTTATTTAACCTATTAAAAATAAATCCGAATTTCAAAAATAAAATCTAACATATTCAAAACAAATCTAATTACTTCACATCTAACAAATCTAACATAAACTAAATAAATCTAACAAATCTAATTACTTAACAAATTTAATAAATCTAACATTCAATAAATATAACAAATCTAATTACTCAATAAATCTAACATAAACTAAATCTAACATTCAATTTAAATTCTAAATTTCTCTACAAAAATAAATCTAACATCAAATTTAATTTTTAAATTACTCTACAAAATAAATCTAACATTCAATATTTCAATCTAACAAAATTTAATCTAGCAAAATTTAATCTAACAAAATGTAATCTACCAAAATTTAATCTAACAAAATTTAATGTAACATGAAATAAATGTTACCTTTTTAATATCGCGGGAAAATCTTCGAGAATACCTTTGTAATTCCATTTCCGTTTGCGTGTTTGCGTTTGCGTATTTGTTAAATTAACAACTATATTTTTTTAAACAATAAAATTAAAATTGGAGAATAATAAAAATATTGAGATTGAGAGATGTGAAAATTTGTAAGGAATGGGTGTATATTTATAGAATTTTGTTTAGAGGGATTGAAATTTGAATTTAAAAAAAAAATAAACGGGTAGGGGTCCGGGTAGGAGATGGGGCATGGGGGGAATGGGGGGGGGGGGGGGGGGGGGGGGGGGGATTTGGGTTTAAAATTTGAATTTTAAACCAAAAGTAAATAAAAAATTCTGCCACGGGCTCACGGGCAAGGTCAGGGGCACGGGCGCACGGGTTCATGGGCACGGGCGCACGGGTTCACGGGCACGGACTCACGGGTATGGGTTCAAGGGTATGGGGGTCCGAGTTCTCACGGGTTTTTTTTTCAAAAAACCGGGTCCGGCCCGTTTAATACCTGTGCCCGTGTACCCGTGCATACCCGTGGCACGGGCACGGTCCGGTCCGGGCACGGGCACGGGCGGACCGGTCCGGGTTGAGCCCCCACGGGTTTTTACCAAACACTAGTTGAAATCTATCTACTTCAAAAGTGATGAATTTACATGCAATTTTTTTTTTATATTTTCGAATTATCTTAGTATAATATTAGGCGGTCAAAATTAAAAGGTTTATAAATTAATTTTAGTGCATTCATTTTTTGAACTTTTTTTTACCACTTGACTTTGTACTAATAATTCAAAATTTTGAAAAATTCATAGGTAAATTCATCACTCCTGATATATATCGATTTTAATGATTTAGATTTATTGTTTGAAACTTATATAATATATTTTAGAGTTAAGTTGACCACAACATCCCAGTTCTACTCATTAAATATTATCAATTCTTTCTCTTCATCTCACAGGGCGCGCGCGCACACACAAATATTTATTTAATTTATGGTAGTCACCGTGTTTGCTCTGTATTTAATGTTCATAATCAATAACTATAGATCTAAAAAATCGAGACTACGATAATATGCACATTACACAATAGCTCATATCTTTATTTTTAAAGTATAAATATTCGATCTAAATTATTCAATAATATGCACATTACACAATAGCTCACACTATAACTTTGTATCTTTATTTTTAAAGTCTAAATAATCGATCTGAACCATTCAATATGTTTTCATGTTAATATGTACTTACATATCAAATTTTATATTTTTCAGAAAAAAGAATTACTATTTTTTAAATAGAAAGAAATCAGTCTTTTTCTAACTATCTAAAAATTAACTAAAAAAATACAAAATTTGATTTACAAGTATATTTATGACATAAAGATCATGTTTAACGATTCAGATAGATTATTTAAATTTAAACTTTAAAAATAGAGATATAAATGCATGTTACGGATCGATCATATTCGTAATATGCATATTGCCATATGCTCACTCAGTCTACAGTTATATTATTTATGTACTTGATATTTTATGACTCAATTGAAAAAACACATAATATAAAATTTTAAATTGGTGCCGTTTGTAATTAACTAATTACCAATATGTTAATATATATAACTCAATGTTGAGACTCACAACAGAATTAGTTCCAATCTACACATCTTAAAGTATTCATTTCTCTTACCGATTTGAATAGTTCCAGTAAGAGAAATGGAACGGAATGTATCGCTCTCCTAATTAGTGTATCCAATTACATAGTAAATAGAAGTCAATTAATTGTTGCGTGATCAGTATGCACTCCTGATTTCTATAAGACGACATGGGATAATTTCACAGGACAAGGTTCTTTCAGCAAAAAGAATAATTCCACAAGACAAGTGGCTGCCTGCGTGACGACCAAGTTATACACATAACCAGCACTAATTGTGTTGCAATTAGGGCTGAAAACGGATATGGATTATCTGTTCTGAATCTGCTTTAGATCCGAATTCAGATTAAACGAATCTGAATATTATCTTATACGGATTCGGATAACAGTTTCCAAGAGAAAAAGGAGCGGATATATCCAAAACCAATGTATCGCTAGAAGGCGGTACGCAGAGAGAGGGGAGGAGAGAATCAAAAGAATAATGGTTCAAAATGAATTGTATTAATTTCTTTGTTCTCTTGAGCCTATATAGACATAACATTTTCATTCGAGTTCCTAAACTATTCTCTAATTTCTATCTTACCAAAAGGATCCTATAGTTCTATATAATGCATAAACATACATAAATCTCAACACTCCCCCTTAAGATGGGCAAAAAATATTCATCAAGTCCATCTTGTCACATAGTCTAACTAGATCTACTGAGCTAAGTCATTTGGTGAGGCAGTCAGCGACTTAATCTCCAGTAGCTACATGACTCAGCTCTAATAGCCCACTTTCCAGCTTTTCCTTTATGAAAAACCTATCGATCTCCACATGCTTGGTTCTGTCATGCTGCACATAATTGTTGGCAATGCTGATCGCTAACTTGCTATTGCACCACAACTTCATTTTAGCTCCGTGATTCACCTTGAGATCTTCCAGTAACCTCTTCAGCCACACCATCTTGGCAACTCCTAATGCCATAGCCTTGTACTCAGCTTCTGCCATTGATCTTGCAACAACTGATTGCTTCTTGCTCTTCTAGGAGACCAAGTTGCCTCCTACAAACATGCAGTAGCCAAATGTGGACCTCCTGTCATCTTGGCAACTAGCCTAGTCAGAGTCACAATAACCCTCAATGTTCATGTGCCCATTCTTCCTAAAAATCAGGCCCTTCCCGAGTGCACTCTCTAGGTACCTCAGAATGTGATACACTGCATCTATATGGCCCTTCCTAGGGTCATGCATGTAACGGCTCACCACGCTCACTGCAAATGAGATATCGGGACGAGTGTGACCTAAATAGATCAATCTGCCTACTAGTCTTTGGTACCTCTCATGATTAACCTGTTCTCCTGCATCTGCACTCATCTTGGCCTTCAAATCAATTGGAGAAACTGCAGGCTTGCACCCTAACATGAATGTCTCAGTGAGCAAGTCTAGGACATACTTCCTTTGGGATAGAACAATTCTTTTTGCTCCACGAGCCACCTTAATCCCAAGAAAGTATCTAAGCTGTCCCAGATCATTCACCTCGAATTCCTTCCCCAATCTTGCCTTCAACTGTGCAATCTTCCCCTCATCATCTTCAGTAATGATCATATCATCGACATACACAACTAGCATAGTAATGTGACTCGAGAAAACACTGTGTGGTCAGCATTGATTTGCTAATAGCCCATGCCTACCATAGCCTTCCTGAACTTATCAAACTAGGCTCGAGGGGACTACTTCAACCTATAGAGCGACTTCTTGAGCCTGCACACCTTACCCACTGTCTGGTTTGTGCCAAACCCTAGTGGAACCTCCATGTACACCTCCTCCAACAAATCACCATGAAGAAATGCATTCTTCACATCGAGTTGGTGTAATTGTCATCCCTCATTCACTGCCATGGAAACTAGTGTCCTCACTGTGCTTATCTTCGCCACGGGTGCAAAGGTCTCATCATAGTCAATGTCATAGATCTGACTGTACCCCTTCGCTACCAGCCGAGCCTTGTAGCGCTCAACCAGGCTCTCTGGATTCTGCTTTACTGTGAAGACCCACTTGCATCCAATAGCCTTCTTACCTGGTGGTAGTAACATAAGTTCTCAGATTTTGTTCTTGCAAAGGGCACTGAGCTCCTCTAGCATGGCTGTTTTCCACTTCAGATCTCCTTTAGCAACCTGCCAACACTTAGGGATAGAGACAGTGTCTAATGATGCAATGAATGTTCCATGTACAGGTGATATGTGTGAGTAAGAGAAAAATTTGGCAATGTCATGTGGGAAACTATATCGGTCAGGAGGAATGCCTACATTCTCGCGAGGAGTCCTCCTACCGACAGGGGAGTAGGAGGAGTAGAGAGAGGAATCATATCACCTGTGTATTCTGGGTCTGAGGTGGATGGTGAAGGTGTCTCAAGAGTCGGAGTAAGCAAGGACAAGGGACTTGGCACAAGTGGCACTATAGGCAAGGCTCCTTCATTCTATTTCTTTCTCCTCACATACACTTCACCATATCTCGACTCCCCCTGAGCCTGAGTTCTACCACCTTCCGGCTCAATCCTCTCAAATTCTGGCTCAATCATAGCCGAATTCTCAATAACAATTGGGCAACCAACACCACCTACGCTTACCATCCTCCTCTCACCATCATTACTACTCTCCCCCTCTCGTCTCATACCTCATGCATCGAGCGAGTTTTCAAATGGTGATGTTGCTTCTGAGGAGTAGTGTGGTTCGAGCTCGTGAAAAGTAACATCCATACTCACAAACATTCACCTCTCAATCGGGCTCCAGCACGCATACCCCTTTCTGAGTGGTTGAGTACCCCACAAAAGATACACCTCACAGCCCTTGGATCAAGTTTTCCCATATTTGGTCTGTTGTCATGTACAAAGCACACACACCCAAAGGTTTTGAGAGGAAGAATATCTTCATTCTTACCTGTCAGCATCTCAATTGGAGACCTCCAATCCAACACCCGCGAGGGCATCCTGTTGATCAAATAGGCTGCTGTCAGAACTGCTTGCCCCCATAAGTACTTTGGGACTTTCATTGAAATCATCATACTCCGAGTTACCTCAAGGAGATGCCTGTTCTTCCGTTCTGCTACCCCATTCTGCTCTGGTGTGTACGGACACGTGGTTTGATGCTGTATCCCCTAGGATGACAAGTATTCCCCAAATGCCCTATTAGTGTACTATGTCCCATTGTCAAATCTCAATACTTTTACAACTGCATCGTATTGAGTCTGAACCATTTTGTGAAAATCTTTAAAGCAAGCAAGCACATCACTTTTATTTTTCATCAAGTAAAGCCAAGTCAAATGAGAAAAACAATCAATAAAAGACACAAAATATCTAAATCCATTCAAAGTAGTTGTAGGACAATGTCCCCATACATCCGAGTAAATCAAATCAAAATTACAAGACCTCCTACTCCCAGAACTAGCATAAGAGCTTCTGGTATGCTTGCCTAACTCACATGCATCGCACACCAACTTTTCTTTATTGGCCTTTTCAAACAAAGTCTAATACACCCTACTCAAAACCGGAAATGAAGAGTGACCCAAGCGCCTATGATGGAGCAGCAGTAAGTCCTCCACACTTCTCTCAGCTCCTCCAGCTTTCTCTACAATAGATGAGAGGGCCGAGCCCATACCCTCCTTATCCATGTACCACAGGCCTTTATGTAGTGTCCCAATCCCAAGTACCTTGCCCATCCCCTTCTCTCGGAAGATCACCTTGGGATTATCAAACAAAACAACACAATTTAGTTGTAAGATAATGGCACTTATAGATAGGAGATTCATGGGAAAAGAAGGAGCATGCAAAACATTAGACAAAGTCAGAGTGTTGGTACATTTCATCGTACCCTTACCAACCACCGGCTGGGCCGTACCATCGGCTGTTCGGATGCTCTCTGGAACCGCTAGGTGAGTATAGGAAGAAAACTCCCTAGCAGCAACAGTCACATGGCGAGATGCACCAGAATCGACTATCCAATCTGATGATCTAGTGGTGGATATAGAGGGAAGAGCAAGTGTATCATAAGTACCTGTGGTTGAGTAAGCAACAGAAGCAAAGTTACCCCTGACAGAAGATGAGGTAGATGCATCATTGACTACACTCTTCTCCTCACTTGCTCATTTCTGCCTCCTCCTGACTATCTCCATGATCAGATCCTCCTCGGATAACCCCACAATAGCTTCCTTCTCCTCCTCCTCCTCTGCAACCATCAGATTTGCCCGATTGCCTCCTCTTCCACCTCTTCGGCCCCCACGGCCGTGTCCACAGTTCCCAGACTGCCATCTACCACCTGCATCTCTCTCATTTGGTGGCTTAGGATAAGCCTTGATCAGATGACATGTTTCCCCGCAGTTGTAACACCTGCGAGTATTCCCCTTAGCACTTGTCATACCTGAGCTCGAGGCGGCCAAAGCTGATCGCACACCTGGAGGTCCACTCGGCTCAACATGTATCGCCATGCGACTCTCCTCCTGCATCATCGCAGCAATGGCCTCATCCAATGAAGGGATCTTCGTCTAAGCTAGGAGAACTGATCTCCTCTGTTCAAAGGACGAGTTCAGCTAAGCCAGGAATTGCATAGTCCTCATCTGTGTAATAAACTCCTGACTCTTGCAGCTCTGAGCACTACAGCACGACACCTGTGAGAAGTGATCAAGCTCTGCCCACAGCTTTCCTAGATTCAAGGAGTAATCATGAATCAATCTATCACCCTGCACCACAGCTAATATCTCTTGCTAGATGTGGAACACCCTCATGTGGTTCTTAGTCCCACCATAGGTCCTCTTCAGCTTTGCCTAGATGTCCTTCACAAGTCGAATGTCATCTACTGAAGAGGCAGATTGTTTCATCGAGTTGAGCAACCAGGTGTAGATCAGGGCATGTGTGGTCTTCCACTCCTTAGCTTGAGCAGTACCACTCGCTGGCTCATTCCCTGTCAGATACCCCTTGAGCTTCCTCCATTCTAGGGCAGTCTCAATCCGATGCGACCAACTCAGATATAAGGCCTGTCCATCAAACTTAAGCTCTACAATTTGGAAATCAAACTTCACATGCGGTGGATCGCGTGCCAAGGTATTGGTTGAGACACTAGCTCCCTATATAAGGCTAACCAGCACCTTTAGAACCTCTGGATCAACACCCGTTAGTAGCTCTATAGTCCATTTACCTTCCTAACTCCCACTTGACATCTTCTCTCAAAGGATCCAAGTCTCGATCACACAAATCGCACGTGACTTCGTTCCCTTTCTTGATCCGATCACTCGTAAAGACCCGATCTTGCTCCTCAAGACGGATCTAAACCATCTCCCCCTTTCTTTTTCTCTTTCTTGACCCGATCTTAATCTACCTCATCAAGAATTGAGCTCAAACCCTATCGAAAACCCAATCTAGACCCGCTTCTCGGGTATCGTGGGGGTAAAGGCCCCCCACGCTGGCCTAATCAATCACAAGTAGCCTACCTTATTGGCTAACCGGCCTAGAGAAGAAGAAAAACTGGGTTGTTATTGAGAGAACTGTGTTTCTTTATAGGGGTTGCTGTTTAGAGAAGAAAAATGAGGGTTGTTGTTGTGCTCGGCCCAGAGGGAAGGGGAAGGCAGAGCGGAGAGAGAGAATGCGTATAGGAATTGAGAGAGGTCCGGCCGGCGACCTAGGTAGCTGAACCGAGCAGATCAGGCCAGAGCATGGCGGCTCTTGTGTTGACCAGTAATGGCCTAGGCAAAGGTAAGCGGGACCAGGCAGAGCTCCGACGACGCTCAGGCGGCCCTGGCGGAGGCGAGCGGAGGTATGTGCTACAGTACCGCGGGTTTGCTACAGTATCGGGCTGAAAGAGAGAAAAAGAAAAAAAGCTCTGATACCAAAAAGAATAATCGTTCAAAATGAATTGTATTGATTTCTTTGTTCTCTTGGACCTATACAGGCGTTACATTTTCATTCGAGTTCCTAAACTATTCTCTAATTCCTATCTTACCAAAAAGATCCTATAGTTCTATATAATGCATAAACACACATAAATCTCAACATAATCACTATGCGAAGGTAGGATTTAATCGGACCGTGTCTGACCGGTATCGTTCACTCGCTCCAGAAAGGAGGAAATCAGAAAGAGAGCGATATTGTGCGGAGGGAAAGCTACGCGTTGTTTTGGCGAAATCCTTGACCTCTAAATCGAGGTGGAGACGAGGTAAAATGGCCAACTTCTCTTCCCTTCCCTTCCCTTTAATGGCGATTTCACTCCGCTGATTGTAGCCCAACCTTACTGAGATTAAACATAGATCTATATATCTAGTTTTTAAAATTCAAAAATAAAAGGTTACCTACCCTCTGATTCAATGCGGATCTGCACCACACTCCGATTCTTATTTCTTTTTTTTAGGTGAAGCCCGTAGGCAAGCACACTCTGATTCAATGCATCTTCTTTATTATAATTATAATTTATAAACCTCGACTTTATAAATGGTCATTAGCCACCACTGCATGGGGCAGTTGGTAAAGGCATAGTCCCCCTACGGGAGAGACATGGGATCGATTCTGCTTGGGGGCAGAATTGGAGCCTACGGGCTTTGCTCAAAATAAAAAAAAAATGGTCATTATATAAAAGAGGGCCGTTATATAAAAGAAGTCTGAAAGAGGGCCATTATATAAAAGAAGCTGATTGGTCACTTTATACTTTATATTCCCACTAATCGCTCGCATTCTTCCAATTGATGATAAACTGTAAAAAAATAAACATGATGGCTACAGCCTACATTACAAGCATCAGAATAAAATAATAGAAAACCAACTTGATTTCACCAAAGTGATATTGCCAACTAGCTGCATATTCTATACCAAAATCTCTTTTCGAAAGTAGGATACAAAAGCCCAGTAGGACATTTAACAGGCCTGTTAAGGTTTTGGGCCGATATTAAGACCTATGCTATCACGTCAAAGATTACAACTTTGAGGGTAAAGATGGAGTGAGTCTACGTTACTATGCATATTACGATTTGGCACTGTGCTACGGCTCTATATTCGAGTTTTCAAATCCTAACGGTTGATCCGAACCGTTCATCTTATTCTCCATATTAATATGTGTTTGGAGACCAAATTTTACATTTTTTGAAATTTTTTTACTGTTTTTTTAGATTTATTGAAAATCACTGTTTTTGGATGGTCCAGAATTTTCAGATCAAGTGATTTTCTAAATATCTAAAAAAATAGTAAAAAAATTTCAAAAAATGTAAAATTTGGTCTCCTAACACATATTAATATGGAGAACAAGATGAACAGTTCGAATCGACCGTTAGAATTTGAAAATTCGAATATAGAGCCGTAGCACGGTAACAACCCGTAATATGCATAGTACCATAGACTCACTCGTAAAGATGCATAAAACAAACCAGTCACAAAGGAAAACTTGTTGCTACAAGTCCAAATGTAAGCTCATTAAATCACAGAAGGGATGATGACACAAGAACAAAGTTCTCTCTCGATTAATCTTAAAGTTGTGCATAGAAAAAAATCAAACCAAATTATAAATACCAGCTACTTATTCATTGCCCAAGTTACCGCAAAACAGTTTTTTTAACTGATACAGACGACTAGACACTGATTCCCAACCTATGCATTGTTTCCCTGATACTAGATAAAAAAAAAATTAAATAAAATCGAACAGCTGCCGCATAAACAATTGCAACAGAAGTCTACCTTTACAGCAAAATTTCCACATTAAGTACTCGACCACTGTTTCTCTAATACATAACAAGTCCCGGGTCTACTCTTTCTTGACCCGGTTTTTTGCAGCTTTGGCCGAACTGGAACGCTCGGCCTGAGAGAAAGCGACAAATATATGCATGCATAGCGTCACTAAAACTAGACCAAGAGTTGTAAATCCAACTCCCTTCCACGTAGCCAGGAGCTGAGTCCATTTGAAAAATCTGAACACGCCGTATGAAAGAAGACATGACCAGAAGGTCACCACCTACAAACCAACAGAGACAGATTGATTAAGAAGCTATTTGTATACGAGGGTTCAAATGCCTCCATCATGCCCCCATTTTTAAAACTTTAATAACTCAAAATTTAAAACTTCAATGTCAAAAGAAAACCATCAAATATGACCTACATCATTTTTTATATGGACATGTAAAGGGTTATGGAATTTCAACTTTGCTTTGATTGTTATCAAGAGCTTGCAAAAATACAATGATATGAATAATTTCTGGACTTTGATTTTTCAACTTATTGTTCACATAAAAACAAAATTAAAAGTGATAATTTTTTACGTGCATATAGAGAAAATAACATAGATCATATCTAATGATTTTATTTTGATATACAAATTTTAGAATTTTTATTATTAGAAAATAAAAAATAGAGGCATGTAATGAATGCACATTTGAATATTAAGTTGAGAATTTAATAAAGGCTCATGCAACCACCTATAGCCCAAGTCATACATGCAGTTCCACAATCGAACTAAAAAACAAATAGAGGATGAGAAAATGTAAAAAAAAAAAATCTCACCAGCAAAGATTTTAATGGCCGACCCAATGACCTAACTTCCCCACCAAAAGAACCTTCTGCTATGTGTTTATCCAGCAAATCATCCTGTAAAATATAAAATAAATAATAAAACAACACAATACAATCAACAATCAAATTCAGATAACTAGGCAATATTACAAAATTCCACATGCCTTAGCAACAAATATATCCCGGCACCATTGTGACACTTCTTCATCTGTTTTAGGCAACTCACTCATTGGACGCCGCCTCATGTGCACATGCACCTGAATATAGAATTACATGTAAAAAAAAGTAGTGTGCCATGAAAAGAAATGAATTTAATAATTAAAGTTCCAAGAATTACCACTGACGACTGCCCCCTCAAAATTCTCATCATGGTGGGAGAAGGTTGATCTTTAGGAATAATTACAGTTGTGTCGTATATGGCTGGAACAAATGAGCGCAAAATACTTATTGATGCAACAAAGCCCTGAAAATTTTAGGTAATAAAGAGTGAATTTAATGCCAACAATTTATGTAGTCTCGGATCTCAATCAAGCAAAACATATTACACACAGATCATAGATTTAATATTTTTTATTCATGGGTACATAAAGACAAGTAATCAACTAACTACACAGAAGTGTAACATAAGAAAAAGGAACATCAGATCACAGTATCTCTGTCATATTAATCAAAATACAACTTCTCTGCAGGAAAGGTCATATATATTTAATACCAGTACCAAATGACGCCATCTACAACTAGACACTATCTGCCAGATTTGTAACAACATATTTAAAGTAGGCCACCTACTACCAGCTCTTAAATATTGTCTATGTTGTTTTTGCATTTTAGTCCTTAATATTTTGGAAGTACCACTTTGGTTCTTCAAATTTCTAATTTGTACGAAATAGGTCCTGTCCTACCATTAGGATCCGTTTAAAATAATATTTCCTTCCATCTCAGCATCATTTTAGCATAGCATATGCGGATGCAATCGCACAGGGGATATGGATGGTGTGTACTAATATCCCTATACATGGCATCATGTGTCAATTACATGTATACTAGCACCGACGTCCAAGTCATCATAAATTAGTTAAAAATAGTATTTACGCACATCTCAAAAATAATATTTACAGACATCTGACAATTAATATCATCATGACACGGATGCTAACATAAATTTTCATCTAGTTTCTTGACTGGTGATAAAAACAGGACAAATTTTGTACCAATAGAAATTAAGGACCAAACTATACTTTGAAACTTCTTCAAGAAACCTAAATTTAACCATCAATGGAAAAATGGTACAAAAATGAAGAACGAGTTACATGTATGATTCCCTAGGTATCTCACATTTGATCCCTAAGGCCATGTTTGGTAGAGGGATGAAGTGCAGGGATAAAGGAATGACTCTTTTGTTCCATGTGAGAGTGGTGACAAGAGTTATCATCTTATCCCTTCACTTTTTTCCTCTACAAAACATAGCCTATGATTTCAAATTTCACTTTTGCCCTCAACATTCTATGTGTTCCATTTCAGTCCACAATTTAATGTTTCAGCAAAAAAAGTTAATACGGGCAACTTTTACAGTAAAATGTCCCACATAAATGATCATGTCACATTAGCTTTACTACAATACCTGCTCCCTCTATAGCTAAAATATAGGAATGGGCCAATACAGTACAAAATTTTACTGTTTAGGGATCAAAATAGAACTTCTAAACAGGCAACACCGAAAACAGGAAATGCTAATATGTCAGAGACCAATTTTGTAATTTACTCCAGCATAAAGGTTGAAAAAGAAAAAAACCTTTGTACGAGGAACGAGACAATTGCGAGGAACATGGATGCCTTGTGTTGTTGCGTATTCTTGAGCTGCTAGAAGTTTAGCAGGGGTGAACCTGGTGCCTTCTACAAAAAGAGCAAGCCAGAACGGTACCGGGAAATCCTCTAACTGTTGTAGACCTCTCTGCCCAATTTATACCAAGATGTATCATGCCTTAGTTAATAATTCAAGGCACTCAAGTTTGAGAATTGGTTTAAGTATGAAGGGTGGGGTTATGGTACTATGCATAGTGCATATTGGTCCGTACTATGGATCAATATCTTAGTTTTGTAAGTTCAAACTATCAATCTAAGTCATTCAACATGATCTCCGTATGAAAATGTACTTGCATACTAAATTTTATAAATTTTTTACTATTTTTTAAATAGGTAGAAAATCACTACTTTTGAATGATCTAGAATCTTTAAATCGTGTGATTTTCTACCTATCTAAAAATATAGTAAAAAAATTATAAAAAAATGAAAAATTTGATCTACAAGTACATTTTCATATGGAGATTATGTTGAATGGTTCAGATCGACTGTCTGGACTTTGAAATGAATATATTGATCCATAGTATGGACTAATATGCGCTATGCATAGTATCATAGTCTCACTCAAGTATGAAATACCTTTAGTGTCCTTTCATCTTTGGCCCAGTTTCGCTCTAAAAAGAGATACTCAGCAAACCACATAGACCAGCCGATTACCTATGAAAATGTGATCAGATAAGAATCGCTAGCCAAACAAGCTGCCTTGAGACCACAGTTTTTATAACTTAAAAATAACTGTAAGAAGTTGACAACTCACAGGAAGAAATTTGGATGATTTCTTCATGACAGCCAATGCACTACCAAGGCATCCCGATCGCTGACACAAGGCAAGATAAGTTTTCTTTTTTAGTAAATTTATAAGTATTGAATGGAGTTTTTCTCTCTACAAGTCATAATGATGATAATAACAAAGATGTTGAAAGAAAAAAAATATATATATGGAGTTTGGCTGGCATGTTATCGATAGTATAGCGACATGCTGTGCTATCGCCTCGAAAACCTATCATATAGGCTTCAAACGACAAATCCAAACCGTTGAAACCAATATACTTCACGAGTGATATGTTTACACACAAAATTTATAAGTTTTTGCATTCATTTAGTATAAAGTCAAGCAGTTAAGAAATGATGAAAAATGAATGCATTAAAACTAACTTATAAATCTTCATTTTTTTATACCACTTGACTCTATACTAAATGAATTAAAAAATTATACATTTTACATGTAAACGCATCACCCGTCAAGTAGATCAGTTTCAACAGTTTGGATTTGTCATTTAGGTTTTTGAAGCAATAGCACGGGACGTCTTATATAACCGGTAGCATGCTAGCCAAACTCGTATGGAGTTTGGCTATATACCTGAGCTAAAACCCATCCAACTAGCCAATCAATGTCACTTCTGTGATTTGAGACTAGAAGAGCGTGCTCTTTGCCTAAGAAACAAATTGAGGAATTTATACTGAGTAAAGGTGATAAATTTTACTTTCTTTTTGTTCACTCAATTACAGATAACTAAGACTAATTATTGATGACAATGCAACCTGGTATTACTGTGGGGCATGCTGGGTGCAAGCACTGTCAAAACTGACTGGTATTTTGGTCTGATACCGATGGGTGATTGTGCTTCTTAAATAAATTCTTTTACTAAATTCAGTGCATTACAAAATTAAAAAAAAAAAAAAAAGTTATAAAAAAAGCTGACAAGTCGTTACCCATTAAGTTGAATGTTTCAGAATCAGCATAGAGTTCAACCTACAAGAAGGGAAAAAAAAAAATTACCCGCCTTGACCAGATACATGAACATTTTGCAAATTAATAATAATAATAATACCCCCCCCCACCCCCCCCCCCCCTCCCCCCCACGTATGACATTTTAAAATAAGATTTAGAACATTCTCTGCATGCTCCGATACTAACTAACTGAATTGTTAACGAGTTACTACAATATTTTATGATAGAAAATTCAGAATATCATTAGACTATTGTGACATCATCATATGAACACTTCGCCAAAATTGTCTAACTGTTGCTAAGAAAAACAAGTTTCTGCGTCTTCCCTTTACTAGCTGACTCTCAATTAGATCTATGAGCACATCCAGACAAGAGCAATAGACTCAACATAATTAAATTGCAAAATATTTTCATAAATGTATTGCTCAACAATTAAACCTGAATTTGGTCACAAGTTTGGTGTATTGATTATTGAACCCATGGTTAAAAAAACTTCAAGTCTGCCAGTACAAAACACGTTGTATGAGACGTAATGCCATTCCATGAATTCACCGCAGAAATGGAAGAATCAAACATTTTTTATGTTAATTTGTACAGAAAATATGCAAATGGGAAAAGCAATACTACTTGCAATCGGGGAACAATCGAACAATAAAAAAAAAAAAAAACAGTCTGGTATCTTATTTTACCTGTACACCTGCCCACCAGTCGACGAGCCAGATAAGCTGGAGCCAAAGCAGTTCAGCCAAGGACCTGTTAATCCTCCTATAAAGATTTCTTGATACAGGCCTTATTAAAACAAAAAGAATTGCCTGAAACAAAAAAATAAAATTTTAAAATCTTCTGATATCAAACCAAATCTTAAATGTACCGGGTTTACCACTAAGATTCAAGTTTAAAACGAAATAATCAACTCTGACTCATAGATCCATATTGACCCAAGACATTTCAAGCTAAAAACAACAAAAATCATAAAAAGAGAAGGAATGCGTGCAAAACCTGAACTAAATTAATAACCAGACCAGAGAGAAGGAACAGAAGCCCAAAAGGAAGCAGCACAATCACCGCTGGGATCGCCATGAGTCCGAAACTTCTCTTACAATCAGGATGTTACAATCTAAAAGAAAAATATATATAGCTTCTCTATGAAAGAGAGACGTTTGAAACGTAAGATTTGCCTGGGGCAATCCCTGTGTTTTGGGAGAAGTGCTGCCCAAGGAGAGGCAGAGGGGGAGGAGTGCTGCCCGAGGGGGTATGGAAGAAATTATGGAGGCAGCACAAGAGATTTGTTAGGGGGCGGAGGAAAAGTGCGCCAGCCTACGAGCGAGTTTTATTGGATTGGGGAAGAAACAGAGAATTCGTTTCCTCTGAGATATCTCAAACTTTGCGTGACTTTATGGAAAATCTCAACCGTTTAAATATTTTCTGCACGAATCTCGAAGCACACATAATACTGACCCCACATCACCCCCGAATAGGCACTGGACACGTCGGTCACGCAAAAGTTGAGATATCTCAGAGGATACGCACTCAGAAACAGACCGGGAGGAAAGATGGAAGAGGCGGGGGCTTATCCGGGTCCACAACTACGGATCCCTAAAGTGACTCAAAGTTTGTGTTTAGATCCGGACCGTCCGATCAAAATTCGGCCAATTCGATCCGAGGTGAGATTCACGGGATCCCTTCAATATTCGTGTTGGAGTATATCGAACGGTCCAGATCCAAACCAAAATTCGTGTCATAATGTTTCGTGCTTATCCTTGCCTCGGGGACCTCGACAGTGCTGGAACTTCTATATCCTTCGGATCTGTGACCCGGCACGAATCTTGACATAATAATAACTCGACGAACGACGATCTTAATTGGGAAGACGGGATTTGGCACCAAAAAGAAAAAAGAGATGGTTCAAATGCCTTCATTTTTTGTACCTCGATCATGTCTTTATTTTTTTAAATTTTAATAATTTAAAATTTAAAACTTAAAAATCAAAATAAAACCGTTAGATATGATCTACATCATTTTATCTATGCACATGTAAAAAATTATGACATTTCAATTTTATTTTGATTGTCATCAAGAGCTTGTAAAAAATGCACTAATTTGGATGATTTCTAGACGTTGATTTTTGAACTTATTGATTCACATAAAAACAAAATTGAAATGTGATAATTTTTTATGAGCACATAGAGAAAATAACATAGATCACATCTAACAGTTTTATTTTGACTTTTAAGTTTTAAATCTTGAGTTATTAAAGTTTTAAAAAATGGAGGCATGATGGAGGCACAAAAAATGGAGGCATTTGAACCCTCTCAAGAAAAAATGCTTCGAAACTTCGAATAGTTGAAAGTTGTTATTTTTAAAATGCTTTTTAAATTAAGTTGAAAGAAATTTAAAAATAAAAAAACTGATAGACATATAATTTAATTATGGATGGTTTGCGTAATATGATTGTGTTTGTTTTTTTGTTTTTTGTGATTCAGATTTTTGACCCAATTAACAACTCGCCTAGGATTATCCGCCCATGGATGGCGTTCGCAATAAAAAATAATATTTAAAATATGCAGCAGCAGTTAGTTACGTTTCAAATACGCTGAAAGTTTTTGTTCACATCAATAACAAATATTTGGGTTGTTTTTATATTTACACTCAATTCTTTTTTTAATTTTTTATTTGCCCCTATCTTTTTTTTATTATATCTAATATATGAGGAGGGTTCTACTGCCTCAATTTTTCATGCCTCCACCATTCCTCCAAATATATACCGTAGATCAACAATTTGATTAATGAATCAGATTGAAAAATTCATCAGCGAAAAAAATCATCCAGTTCGCCTCCAGGTTGTCTCCTCTCTCTCCCGGATACGAATCTGCTGCTAGCTTCCTGCTCTTTAAAAGAGGAGGACAGGCTTTCAAAAAAAAAAAAAAACAGAGAGAGGAGAGAGAAAAAGTAGAGAGATAAAGAGGAGAGAGAGAGGATAGCAGAGAGAGTGAGAAATTTGAATAACAGCAGATTTCATTCCCTCTCCCACACACAAACTCTGCTAGACCGCACCCCTTCGCTTGCGTCACCTGACGAAACCCTAGATATAGCAAACAAACAAAAAAATTCTTCTTTCTCGTTGTTTGTTTTGGACCTTTGTAGACATCAAAATTCCACTTCATTTCTGTTATTGGCAATTTGTTTCTTGTTGCATCATCACTGAACTGGTGCTTTGCTTCTTTTGTCATGTACCAAGTTTGAGCTACCACCTCAGTGAATACCATTTGGTACCAGGCAGAGAGACAAGCTAGAGTAGATGGGCTAGGAACTATTTTGTGTACTTATTGTTGAAAGTTGGTTTCGTTTGTTTAAGTTTCCAGTTTTATCTAGTTAACTGTGTTTAATTGTTCACCTTTTGTTTCTTATTAGTTTTTTTATTTCTCGAATTTTGCTTGTTCATGTGTTAATAGTGAGTCTTTCTGATTTTTGTTGCTTGTTTGATCTCTTTTCAATTTTTTTTTAACTTTGCTTGATTTTAAATGATTAAGATAATTTTATCAATTAATTGAAGGACATTTTAGCAAGTTATCTTTGATACTCGAGAAGGAAGATGTATATTAATTAAGGAACATTCTAAAATCAGTATCTCATTAACAATTCGTTGCCTTAATTCATACATTCTCAAATCAGTATATTTGAGCTGAATTGAAGAAATCTAACAGATAATCAAAATTCTGAATTCATGGGTTGTTATAATTTGTGCTTTGCAATATATATGAATATTGTTGTCATTTAGGAAAAAGAATCTAACTAGGTCATATTGTTCAGAGATTTTTTTTAACTAGGTCGTATTGTTCTGAAATGCCTAAAAAAGTTGAATTTTTCTAAAGAATATATAAAAGTTCGATTGGTTCGGTTATTTCAGTTTTGAAAATTTCTGAATCGAACCGAACCAAAGCTATAATTTAGTTTTACAAAACAAACCAAACCGAACCATTAAACTGAAAAAATCGAACCTTTTGATACAAACTAATTCAATTCGGTTCAAAACTGACTAAACCGACCCAATGAACACCTCTAGATATGTCCCAACTAAGGTCAAGCAATTCTAAACTTATATCCAAATTGTAGTTTTGTTTATAGCTAAGTAATAGGCAGCAAAGAACAAATTAAACTAACATTTCTCCTTATCTAACCTTTTTTTTGTAATAATCGAGGTCGTTCTTGTACTTGGAGAGTGAACAATTGCAAATTCCTTTTTTGCCTTTTACCAAACATATAGAATATCATATCACTGTTGATTTTTGCCTTTACCAAACATAGTAATTTTGTGAAAGGAATAAACATTAGTCAGTGCCAACTTAATTATTTCCGACATTTTTATTTTTACTCCATTAAAAAATTATTTTAATAATAATAACCAAAGTTTAGTAATAATTTTAAAAATACCCCACTCGTGGAATTTTTCCACGGGTTGGAATTTTAATTCCATTTTTTTTTTATAAAACAGAAATTTATTTTTATTTTTTATTTTTTGTATTGAAATATTAGAAATGTTGGATATATTTCTTTGAAAATAGATGGAATACAATGTAATTTGATTTATTAGAAAGACTGTAACAAATAACTCTGATCAATATTTTTCAGGCTGGATTTTTCGCGGCTGTAAGAAAAATTAATATATTTCTTTATGTGTTATTGGAAAAAAATAAAAATGCTTAGATTCTGAGTTATTGATCCCGGTTCAAAAGTCACTTCTATGTAATCTAGAAAATATTGTGATCCTTCTAGGACATTTAATTTATGAAAAGTTGTATCTATTTTAAAAAAAAACAAAAACTTTAAGTTATTTAATAATTATTATTCAAAAAGAATTCTCAAAAAAGATGCAACTTTTTATAAATTAAATGTCCTAGAAGGATCACAATATTTTCTAGATTACATAGAAGTGACTTTTGAACCGGGATCAATAACTCAGAATCTAAGCATTTTTATTTTTTTTCCAATAACACATAAAGAAATATATTATTGTATTGGGAAATGCGCCGGTTTAAATGTCTTTAATTATTGTATTTTGAAGATAAACATAGTGAAGTACTCTAATCATTATACTGTACTGTGAAGGCCGGGTAAACGTACACGGTATTTCAAAAGGTTCTAAACCATATCACAAAGGTGTTGGTTTATCGAGTTTTCCATCTCGAAGATTATAAGCGTCAAAGTTACATGCTAACTGTGCTTCATAAAAAGCTGGAAAAATTGTTAACATGACCCTAAATTATAGAAAGAGAAATTTATTCATCAAAATCATCATCGGACAAGGAACCATCGGTGTCTGACGAATCAGTACTTTGCTCTTTGGCGAAGGTAAACTCGTCATCAGTGTCCGGGAAATCCAACTCGTTCCCATCGCTGTTATCGTCGTCACTGATGAGAGTGTTACCATGGTGCTCCAGGACGTCTTCTTCCTCTGAGCCTTCGTGTTCCATGGAAGGATAACCCTCTACTACGAACTCGAACCGAGGGAGCTTTGCTGGTGGTTCGAGGTCCTCATCGTCTTGAAAGTATTGGTCCGGGTCAAAGAAAATGTGCACCAACTTCTTATCACGTGGGTCGTCGAAAAGGAGTAAGCGAACTACCTCCTCCTGTGAGAATTGGCGGAGGAGGTTTTGCAGGGCCCGATTTGAAACCTTCCGGAATGCCTCCTCCTGCAGGGTCCTTTGAGGGTTTCGGGATTTCTCTGCCTCTGCCCGAGGTGCGAGGGGAAACACCGAAAGGCTGGCGGGTTCATTTATGGGTGCCAGTTTTGGGGTGTCGTCGGGAGTGGGAAGGTTATCCTGAAGTTCGGGGCTCGCAAGAGTGTTCTCGGGCGGCGTATCTTGGTCGGGAATTGCTGGTTCATTCGGGACCGTATTTGCGATACCGCTGGGTGTGATGGGTGCCCCAGGTAATTCCTCCGGATGGGTTATTCCGGGGCGCTTATCGGATGTAGGTGATTTGCTACCCGAAGAAGCCATATCGCTTTGGATCACGGATTGTTTTTAGGTCAATCGAAATTGCGACGTTGACAAAAGTGATGATCGTTACTGTGCACCACAAGCCATTATTTATAGTAAGTGGGGCCATTAATGAGTCACCAATTTCTCAACTACCGTAATTACTGTGGCATACAAGTTATTTCCAAGTCGATCGAGAAATTCATACTTCGTGACGTCGATATGAGTCATCGTCACCCCTAGCAAATACATTTCGACTACGTCGAAATTCATAAGTTGCGAATCCTTGTCTTCGATTCCTCGGGTGTACACAACAGTACCATTGGCTCCTTGGGAAACAAACACACTGTAGAGTGTATTTGCGGTTATTCCCACAGACAAAGTTTACGACTATTCACGTTTTTTAGAAGGGAACCAATAATCTGAAGGCACGGGGCAGAGGGAATACGTTGGTGAAACGCTATGCGAGTTTACGGAAATGTACGCTTGCCTATAAATATAGATTCGTATACGGAAACTTACCATTTTCGTATACTTTCCTTCTTTGGAGATACGTAGTATAGTCGCTTTGGAAATCGCATCTGCTTCTCTCGCAGGGACTACTCGGTGAAGTATTCTGCATTCACATTCGACTCGGCACGCAGATTCAATGAAAGGTAATTTCTTCGACGTGTGTCTCATTATTTCATTATTTATCCATGTATCAACAACGTACGAGTTTAAACAACGACGTATCTATGTCATCGCACATTAGGGGGTAATAGTTGGTATTCCATACTAAGTTGGGTCGTATTTGAAACTGGCTTCTCGGACACTAGTAGACAAGTCGCGTCTTCGCTGCATATTTCACTTTTTCTTCTTTCGAGCGATTCCTCAATCCCCTGATGTTTTTGCTCCTTTACTTTAGACATTGCTGGAGCCGGGATGCTTCAGAGGATGAAGCTCGTCGAGTGAGCTCCGATAAGGCGGGCCCCGCTCATGACACTAGAGACACAGATACTGACACTGGGGCTCCGAGGGGTAAACACTATGAACATGTGAGATGTTGGGTTTTCGTGAACGGTTCAAACCCATTTAATTAGCTTAAGCTGCGGAAAGAGTAAAACAAAAATTTTTACATCTAACTTAAGCTACGGATTAAATGAATCAAGAAGATTCGTTTAATCCTATTTACAGATCTACTCCATAATTGATTTCCTAAAGCATTAAATCTATTTACAAATTAAATAGATTAATATAACAATTTATACCTTGATTCCAAATCTCAGTTGGAATGCAGACCGAGCGAGTAGAGCCTCACCAGGGATGGAATCGACTCGCAGTATCACACGTGTGATACCTCTATTGGTTATCCACCAGGACTAACCGGAGAGCGATTTACTTCTTCTGCCAGAAATACCGTAAACCGCGGAATTCTGCAGAAACACTATTCACCAAAATAGGGACAGATTAAATATATTTAAGACTCCAAGTTATTCAGTTTCACTTAAAAAGCAAAACACGAAATACCGCAGAGTTTGCAAAAATATATTTTTTCCGAATCTCGTAATAACCGAAATCAGGGAAGAGAGAAAAACCGATTAACAAAGTAATCAGATTAACATGTGAATTAGCAAATTTTCTCTCTACCCTCACCCCTCTATTTATAGTGTTTTGAGGAGGTTCGCAAAAGACCAAAATACCCCTCAAAACAAATCTATTTACCAAAAGCCCTTGACACCTCATCCTTTAATATGTGAAAAGACCAAAATACCCCTTCCACACCCTTCCACACTCTTCTCCATGTTTCTACACCCCTAAGGTGTCATGCAAGGTGGCATAGGTGTGAAATGACCATTTTGCCCTTGGCCCATTAAGGCATGAATAGTAAAAGGCTTTGATTTTGGGCTTTGACTTTGGGCCTTTAATTTTAATTAAGGCTTTGATTATTTTGGGCTTTTAAACCCATAATTCAAATCCATAATTAACAAATTAAAATCCAAATCAAATATATATAATTGTCATATACAATTATATTTCTTTTCGGTTGTTGTTCGGTAACTTTTATACAACGTAACGTGTACGTTTATAAATTAACCGTTGTTTCTGCTTGTCATTCTAAATGACATTTATAATTTAATTATATCACGTATAATTAATTATAACCATCTTAATATTAATTATAATCAATTTATAATTAATCAGTAAGATTCTCCGAGTAGCTCCTATATGGTGTGACCCAATAGGATCTGTGTTATGTTGGTAAACAGAGTTAAAACTGTTTTAACTTCTGTTAGTCATGGGTGGCGTCTGGCAACACATCATGACCATCCAATTACACAGATGATGCTGTACTGTACAATATCACGATCCAGTAAACAATTTACTTGTGTCAGTTCTTCTGTCTCATAGCTATCAGATCAGTTTTAAGGTAGATATGTGTCATCCTTGTTAACTGTATCTTTTCTTGATCTTGAGTAGATTATCAAATATAATTACTCTTGTAATTATACTGCATGCAGATAATCTAACTCTACCAAGGGGCCCAGTGATGCTATAGCTCGTATAGAGATACGAGGGACAAGTAGTATTCTTGGTAGACTATCACTTCCTCAGCTAAGTTATACATATGGAAATGCTACCGTTATGGCTGCTTTTTACGGACAGCGTTAGATAACACTCACTCATATATATTTCTTAGTGGGAACGATAAATACCTCATACTGTAGAACTTTGACACTGAATGAAAACATAAATGACACGAACACAATTCTATTTAATGTTTCATTCGGGGTCTGTCAAATACCATGTTCCTAGAACATGTATCTATGTGATTAAAATGACATCTCGTGTCAGGTGGTTTGTAAAACTTAACCATCTTTTAATCCACATACTAACCTTATAGCGGTAATTAGTGTTCCTGCTAATTACCTTGGTCAGTGACCTTTTAAGAGTATATATTATCTATATTATGGAGTTTCACAATTTCAGTCATGAACTCGAAATGATCCACAAATGCAATAATACTCAAGGCAACAAAATGATATATAAATAAACATTCAATTCATGAACAAAGCTTTATGATTAACTTATCGTATTATTGACTTCTAGATTATTACAAACTAACAATCTCCCACTTAAGCTAGGAGCCAATCATCGTAGGCCCTAGTTACACAAATCTCTAGTATTCAAAAAATCTCGTAGATCTAAAGAAAAACTCATAGCCAGTCTCCTATGTGTCTCAGACCCATAGAGGCAATATGCATCTGGTGCTTGGCTTGAGGAAGAGGTTTTGTGAGTGGATCAGCTGTGTTGCTGACTGTGTCAACTCTACATATCTTTACATCACCTCTATTTACGATCTCTCGTATCAGGTGAAAACGCCGTAGAACATGCTTGGATTTCGAGTGCGATCTTGGTTCTTTGGCCTGAGCTATAGCTCCATTGTTGTCACAGTAGAGGTCCACAGGGCCTTGAACACTGGGAACCACTCCAAGTTCGCTAAGGAACTTCTTGATCCAGAAACCCTCCTTAGCTGCCTCGGATGCGGCTATGTATTCTGCTTCGGTGGTTGAGTCTGCTGTAGTCTCTTGCTTTGAACTCTTCCAGCTCACAGCACCACCGTTGAGTATGAACACATACCCAGACTGTGATCTCGAGTCATCATGGTCAGTTTGGAAACTGGCATCAGTGTAACCATTTATTACAAGCTCGGAATCACCACCGTAGACGAGAAACATATCCTTAGTTCTTCTCAAGTACTTAAGGATATTCTTTGCAACAATCCAGTGCTCTTTGCCTGGATTAGCCTGATATCTACTCGTCACACTCAAAGCGTACGAGACATCAGGGCGAGTGCACAACATGGCGTACATGATAGAGCCAATAGCCGAAGCGTATGGTACTCTACTCATAATGCTTCGCTCATCAGTTGTCGAAGGACACTGAGTCTTGCTTAGCTGAACACTATGCGACATTGGCAGGAATCCTCTCTTAGAATCCTGCATGCTGAACCGATTCAGCACTTTGTCAATGTACGTGCTTTGACTTAAACCTATAAGTCTATTTGATCTATCTCGGTAGATCTTTATGCCTAGTATATAGACAGCCTCGCCCAAGTCCTTCATTGAAAAGACTTTCTTTAACGAAGACTTGGCTTGTTGCAAAAAAGGAATATCATTTCCTATTAGTAGTATGTCATCTACATATAGGACAAGAAAAGCGATGGCACTCCCACTAGTCTTTCTGTACACACATGGTTCTTCTTCGCATCTGACGAAGTCAAACTTTTTGACTTCTTCGTCAAATCGAAGATTCCAACTCCGTGATGCTTGCTTCAGTCCATAAATGGATTTAAGAAGCTTGCACACCTTCCCAGCATTCTTTGAATCCTCAAAACCCTCAGGCTGTGTCATGTACACATCCTCTTCTAAATTTCCATTTAAGAAGGCGGTTTTGACATCCATTTGCCATATTTCATAATCATGAAATGCGGCAATTGCTAGGAGTATCCGAATTGACTTAAACATAGCCACGGGCGAAAAAGTTTCATCATAATCTACACCGAGAATCTGTTTGAAACCTTTCGCTACTAGCCGTGCTTTGTATATAGTCATCTTACCATCCATGTCTGTTTTTATTTTAAAAACCCACTTGTTAGCTATGGGTTTTACCCCATCAGGTGGTACAACTAGGTTCCAGACCGTGTTGTCATACATGGATTGTATTTCGGATCTCATGGCCTCCAGCCATTTATCAGAGTCGGGCCTATCCATTGCTTCCGCATAGGTCAAAGGATCTTCAGTCTCATAGGCTGAGATCTCGTGCAGTCCCAAGTACCTCTCAGGTGCATGGACTACTCTTGTTGACCTACGTAGCACTTGTTCTTCAGGCTGTTGAACTTGATCTACAACGGTCTGCGGATCTAGTTCTTCTTCAACTTGCGTTGAAGTACTTGAGCTTGGGACTAGAACCTCATCCACAACTACTTGTGGGTTTGGTACTTCCAGATGCTCATCAGCCGAAAAATCAAGAGGTGGGTTAATCTGATCTGGTTCAGATATTGTATTGTGTGATGTATCTTGAATTTCTTCAAGAATTACATTACTCCCACTACTTCCTTTTGCGAGAAACTCGTTCTCCAAAAATCTACCATCTCGAGCAACAACTATTTTGTTCTCGGATTGGTGATAGAAGTAATATCCTTTCGTTTCCTTAGGATACCCTACGAAGAAGCACTTGTCAGCCTTGGGATCAAGTTTGCCAGACGTCGGGCGTTTGACAAATACTTCGCAACCCCATATTTTAAGATAAGACATATTTGGGAGTTTCCCAAACCATAACTCGTATGGAGTCTTTTCTACTGACTTGGATGGAACCATGTTTATTGTTCGTGCAGCAGTTTCTAGTGCGTGTCCCCAGAAGGATTTCGGCAGTGTGGCTTTACTCATCATGGATCGAACCATATCCAGTAGAGTTCGATTCCGTCTCTCAGAAACACCATTCCATTGTGGTGTCCCTGGAGGTGTGAGCTGTGAGACTATCCCACATTCCTTTAAGTACTCTTTAAACTCAAAACTCAAGTATTCGCCTCCACGATCAGATCGTAGAGCCTTAATACTTTTGTTTAATTGATTTTCTACTTCAGTCTTGAATTCTTTGAACTTGTCAAAGGATTCAGACTTATGTCTCATCAAGTAGACATAACCGTATCTACTGTAATCATCAGTAAACGTGATAAAGTAAGAAAAACCATTTCTTGTACAAGTACTCATAGGTCCACATACATCCGTGTGTATAAGACTTAACAAGTCACTTGCCCTTTCGCCCTTTTTGGAGAAAGGCGCTTTGGTCATTTTACCTCGTAAACAAGATTCGCATGTGTCAATTGATTCCAGATCAAATTTACCAAGAAGTCCATTTTTATGTAACTTCTTGATGCGTTTCTCATTTATATGACCAAGGCGACAATGCCACATGTAAGTCATGCTTTCATGTGATGCTTTGAGTCGTTTGTTATTTATGTTAAACACGGGTTTATTCATTTCCAGTATATAAAGACCATTTATCATATAAGAAGATCCATAATATAATTCATCTTTGTATATAGAACATCTATTGTCCTTTATCACAAAAGAGAAACCATTCATCTCTAAACATGAGATTGAAATGATGTTTCTGGAAATGCTAGGAACAAAATATACATTTTCTAGTTCCATTACAAGCCCGCTGGGTAGACACAACTCTATATTACCAGCTGTTACGGCTGCAACTCGTGCTCCGTTTCCAACTTGGAGTTGTATCTCCTTGTTATGTAGCTTCCTCCTATTTTTCAGTGCTTGCACATTTGAACAAATATGAGCACATGATCCGGTATCCAGTACCCAATCATTAATAGAGGTTGCAACGTTAACTTCAATAACATTGATACCAGAAACTGAAATTTCTGAGACTCGCCCAGATTTCATAACTTCCAGATCCTTCAGGCAGTCTCTCTTCCAATGACTTTTGCTATTGCTGAAATAGCAGTCAAAGTTAGCAGAAACTTTTATCTTGGGAGAGTTTGTTCCTAGAACCAACTTCCCTTTGCCTTTGTACTTCGGAGCCACCTTCTTTGGGGCTTTCTTTATCTTCCTCCCACCTTCTTGGATCATGAGGACATGAGAGCTATTCTCAATGTCTTTATCAGTGATCCTCAGCATCCCTTGGGGCTCCTGCAAGCTCTTATCCAACTCTTGCTTATGGGAGTTCACAATGAACTCCGAATAGCTGGGAGGAAAAGAGTTCAGGATAACTTCCGTGGCCAACTCGTGGCTCCACGGATAGTTAAGCTTCTTTAGTTTCTCATCATCGCTTGTCATACGAAGCGTGTGAGTACTGACAGAGCTGCTCTCTACTATTTCAGCAGGGACCGGTGTATTTCGGATATATTCCCTTTTCTCACGTGTTTGTTTTTTGAGCAGGGAGCGTAGAGAGAAGGACGTTTCTTTAGCCATATTACTACAACGTTAAAAGTAAAGATTTTAGCTTTGTTCATGTAATGTTTTATTCTAATGATAAAACTCCCACTGCAAATTTGTTTTATTCCCGTTTTGCAGTAGGACCAAGATCCATGTTTTCACCAATAACCAAGGCAGTGTATGCATATCATGGCTATCAGTTATCTTAGGTAAGCAAACTTTGCTAATCACATCTCTTTGTGATTCTTGGTTTCGTTAAGACATCACGTGTATTTAACGAAGACTTTGCCCCGAGCCTAAAACTCTTTTAGAAATCATCGATAAGTAACCTCACTCTACTTTGTTTTGTTATGTCTCACATAACCCTCGACCACCAAAGGTAAAAGGCGATGCCTACTGAGTAGGTTTCAATCATCAACCAATGAACAACGATGTGAGGAGGATAGAGTAGGAAGGGCATACTACTTAATATTAATGGGTTGGTGTTTATGCTTAACAGTGCCAGCAATCTTCAAAGGGGTATGTTAAAAAGAACAACTAATGTGATTCTATTCGTATCTTTATAGCGACTTCTTTCATATGCTTCATTAAGCAATTATAGAAAGGAAGTCTTGAATACGGAATGTGATCTCCATTTCTTTTCTTAGCTTATGTCAGAAAGAACAACTAATGTGATTCTATTCGTATTTTTATAGCGACCTCTTTCATATGCTTCATTAAGCAGTCGTGGAAAGGAAGTCTAAATATCGAATATGATCCCCATTACTTTCCTTTCTTTGCATATGTAAGAATGACTAAATGTGATTTTATTCGTATCTTTATAACGACCTCTTTCATATGCTTCATTAAGCAGTCGTGGAAAGGAAGTCTTGAATACGAAATGTGATCTCCATTAGTTTTTGTTCTTTATTAATATCTCTTTGATATGCTTAGCTTTGTTAAGCAGTCAGTTCTTGTAACTGACTTACGGACACGTGAAAGTCGTCTGCCAGAAAGACAACGGTGAGTTCCTTCACAAATCTTTCTTTGACATCACGTTCTTTCACGGTTCCTTTGAAAGCAATAAATCTAATTTATTCAATTCATATTAAAGTAGTAAATCTAATTTACTTATATACGGGAGCAAGTCAGGTATATTATTTATCAATATACGGGAGCAAGTCAGGTATATTATTTATCAGTTCCTAATTCTTTATTTTGCAGCTATGCTCAGTTCTTTATTCTATACCGTTTAAAGCATATAAACAGTTTACATGTTTTAAAACATATATTCTTTTCGGTCCATAAAGCAATTTGGTAACGTGACAAAGTTCCTTTTGGGCCAGTCATTAGGACATGTAAAAGGGGCCCCCAGGAAAGATTGGGGTCACGAGGACCGCTTAGACTCAATCTTTCCTAGACAGAACCATCTCTTTTACGGTGTGGAAATGACAGTTCTTACTAAGGTACTTTATTGCTTCATCACATTCTTCGATGAACTTTATTTTTCCGAAGGTTTTCGAAAAGGCGAAAGATTTACACTAAATTTTGCCATTTCAAAAGCGTTAAAGCAATTTGGTAACGTGACAAAGTTCCTTTTCGGCCAGCCATTAGGACGTGTAAAAGGGGCTCCCAGGAAAGATCGGGGTCACGAGGACCGCTTAGACTCAATCTTTCCTAGACAGAACCATCTCTTTTACGGTGTGGAAATGACAGCTCTTACTAAGGTACTTTATTGCTTCATCACATTCTTCGATGAACTTTAACGCAATCAAAAGTTTTGAAAAACGAAAACATAAAGAAAGCATAAAATCCTATTTTATCTTTCTCGGTCGGAAAACCGATCCAAGAAATGTAAACATTTACATTTCATAAGAAAGCATAAAGAAAGCTTAAATCTAATTTAACTTTCTTAGTCGGTAAAACCGAACCAAGAAAATCTCATTTCTAATCGGTTTTGGACTTGTGCTGCAAATGTAAGAATTTAAACCAATACGCGGTATATGCACCTTATTTGCATAAGTTATAACTTTAGAAAATCAATCAGCGGGAGAGCCTTGAGCTCTGATACCACTGTTGGGTTTTCGTGAACGGTTCAAACCCATTTAATTAGCTTAAGCTGCGGAAAGAGTAAAACAAAAATTTTTACATCTAACTTAAGCTACGGATTAAATGAATCAAGAAGATTCGTTTAATCCTATTTACAGATCTACTCCATAATTGATTTCCTAAAGCATTAAATCTATTTACAAATTAAATAGATTAATATAACAATTTATACCTTGATTCCAAATCTCAGTTGGAATGCAGACCGAGCGAGTAGAGCCTCACCAGGGATGGAATCGACTCGCAGTATCACACGTGTGATACCTCTATTGGTTATCCACCAGGACTAACCGGAGAGCGATTTACTTCTTCTGCCAGAAATACCGTAAACCGCGGAATTCTGCAGAAACACTATTCACCGAAATAGGGACAGATTAAATATATTTAAGACTCCAAGTTATTCAGTTTCACTTAAAAAGCAAAACACGAAATACCGCAGAGTTTGCAAAAATATATTTTTTCCGAATCTCGTAATAACCGAAATCAGGGAAGAGAGAAAAACCGATTAACAAAGTAATCAGATTAACATGTGAATTAGCAAATTTTCTCTCTACCCTCACCCCTCTATTTATAGTGTTTTGAGGAGGTTCGCAAAAGACCAAAATACCCCTCAAAACAAATCTATTTACCAAAAGCCCTTGACACCTCATCCTTTAATATGTGAAAAGACCAAAATACCCCTTCCACACCCTTCCACACTCTTCTCCATGTTTCTACACCCCTAAGGTGTCATGCAAGGTGGCATAGGTGTGAAATGACCATTTTGCCCTTGGCCCATTAAGGCATGAATAGTAAAAGGCTTTGATTTTGGGCTTTGACTTTGGGCCTTTAATTTTAATTAAGGCTTTGATTATTTTGGGCTTTTAAACCCATAATTCAAATCCATAATTAACAAATTAAAATCCAAATCAAATATATATAATTGTCATATACAATTATATTTCTTTTCGGTTGTTGTTCGGTAACTTTTATACAACGTAACGTGTACGTTTATAAATTAACCGTTGTTTCTGCTTGTCATTCTAAATGACATTTATAATTTAATTATATCACGTATAATTAATTATAACCATCTTAATATTAATTATAATCAATTTATAATTAATCAGTAAGATTCTCCGAGTAGCTCCTATATGGTGTGACCCAATAGGATCTGTGTTATGTTGGTAAACAGAGTTAAAACTGTTTTAACTTCTGTTAGTCATGGGTGGCGTCTGGCAACACATCATGACCATCCAATTACACAGATGATGCTGTACTGTACAATATCACGATCCAGTAAACAATTTACTTGTGTCAGTTCTTCTGTCTCATAGCTATCAGATCAGTTTTAAGGTAGATATGTGTCATCCTTGTTAACTGTATCTTTTCTTGATCTTGAGTAGATTATCAAATATAATTACTCTTGTAATTATACTGCATGCAGATAATCTAACTCTACCAAGGGGCCCAGTGATGCTATAGCTCGTATAGAGATACGAGGGACAAGTAGTATTCTTGGTAGACTATCACTTCCTCAGCTAAGTTATACATATGGAAATGCTACCGTTATGGCTGCTTTTTACGGACAGCGTTAGATAACACTCACTCATATATATTTCTTAGTGGGAACGATAAATACCTCATACTGTAGAACTTTGACACTGAATGAAAACATAAATGACACGAACACAATTCTATTTAATGTTTCATTCGGGGTCTGTCAAATACCATGTTCCTAGAACATGTATCTATGTGATTAAAATGACATCTCGTGTCAGGTGGTTTGTAAAACTTAACCATCTTTTAATCCACATACTAACCTTATAGCGGTAATTAGTGTTCCTGCTAATTACCTTGGTCAGTGACCTTTTAAGAGTATATATTATCTATATTATGGAGTTTCACAATTTCAGTCATGAACTCGAAATGATCCACAAATGCAATAATACTCAAGGCAACAAAATGATATATAAATAAACATTCAATTCATGAACAAAGCTTTATGATTAACTTATCGTATTATTGACTTCTAGATTATTACAAACTAACATGAGAACAGTCTTATATGAAGGGAAAAGTAGTGGTCAAGGCTCACATGATTCGAGAGGTTCCTCTCGGGAAAGTTCCCACACTGAGACCGACCCAGAACTCGCCGTTTACATCGGAGGGCAATTGATTCGGGATGAGAACTCATCTGACTCAGAAGAAACGGAAGAGACCGAGGAGGTTTCTAGTTTGAAGAAAGTTTGTGCACCTACAAGGAAGGTAATCGCGAGAAAAGATGCTCGACCTATCCCCCCAGCTCGACTACCCTCTGGTAGCGAACCCATAGAAGATGCCGAACTTGGTATCCGAGTCAAAGTACACGCCCTACGTTGTATTAAACCTGGGCGCAATAAAACTAATTGGTTGTCGGAGTTTATTAATCAACTAGTGTGGCCTGGCGACCACTGCGAGGACTGCGCAGGAAGTTAGCTTTGATCTTGCCTGGGCCGCGAGATCGGGCCCATGATCATAGGAAGGGCATGAGTATTTATTGGAAGATGCCTTTCTGTGGGTTTCGATTTCCTTTGACACCGTTTTAGCGTAACTTTTTGAAGTTATTGAAAATCCCACCCGCTCAGTTGACCAGCACAGCGTGGTGTGTTGTCTCAAGTTTCGAATGCTTCGTGAACGAGTTCAACAACGTTGTAAAGGGCCCGAGGATCTATCCTACTGCTGGGTTGTTACTCCAATTCTACGCGGTACAAGTTTCTGATGACTACATCGCTCTTAAGAAGCGGACGGAACATGGTGAAGGTCGGAGAAACAATTTATTTGTTCAGGAGGCCGCGATGTCTAAGATTGATGGCTGGAACTTTGGTTGGGCATACCTTGCCAACTACCGCGACCTCGAAAGAAATTTCGAGGATGAGTCCATTCCTTGTGAATGGCGTAAACTAGGGATTGACAATCCAATCATTCCCAAACCTGAAAACTTTGCGATAAGTGATCGCCAAGGAGCGGATCGTATCCGCGAGTTCATTTCTAGCAGTTAGTATCACTTGCGCTCTCTATGTTGTTGTCAGTGAACTTAGCTACTTTAAATTTTTTGAAATGTTCATTTATGTTTGCAGGGGGACGACTCGTAGGGCATGCTTTCAATAGCCGAAACATTGAGCCTGTCCCATTGCTGATGACTGAGGCGAACGCGCCAGAAGTTCCAGTTCATCAAAAGGGGCCGGAGGAGTCGGAGGAAGCCCCGAGAGAAAAAGCAAGGAGCGAAAAGTAGAACGAAGGTGGTCGCCTCGACTGTCAGGGAAGAGAATAAAAGAAAGAGGAAGTTAGCTGCGGAGCCTTTGGCAGGGAGCAAAGGAGATGGGAAGAAGTCGCGTCCCGTAGCTGCCAAAGCTCCGAGCAGCTTGTCGACGATATTGGAAGGGACCGCTTTACCGGATCCCCCAAAGGACAACTCGGAGTTACCCGATCCAATGGCGACACTTCCCGAGCCGCCACGGGAACCATCAGACAAGTCGTCGGACAAACCTGATGAGGATACAACGAGTGTCGTCCCAAAGAAGCAAACCATTCCGCCCCTTGAAACTCCAAAAAGCTCCGAGTGCTTCCACGGAACTTGTTGTGTCTAACCTAACACCCACCGTTGCTCTGGAAGAAGGAAACCACGAGAAAGGGTTTGTGTGGGCACACCCCTTTCCCTCGGAATTTCGTGACAGCTGCGGCGTAAATCTCCCAGGATACTCCGAGATGAAAGGTGCCGCAAGTCGCCCTTTGACGACCAATGATTTCTGTCGGGAATTGAGTAGGGCCATCCCCATGGATTACTTGCTCAAAGAACTTCAACTTGACCCTGTCAAAACCATCGATGGCTTGATCAGCCCCTTGACAGAAACAATGAAAGCTTTAACTTATTGGAGGGACACAGAAACGTCTCGCAAAGGTAAACAACCACTTATAGCTGCAGATGATTTTCGGGTGGCCGTTCTCGAAAGGGAAAAGAGTGCATGGAATGCCGAATATGTCCGAGAAAATCTGAAGCGTAAAGCTACAGAAGAGTCGGCCCAAAAACTTAGGGAAACCGTGAAAAGACTTGAAAAAGATTTGGATGAGTCATTCGAGTATGCCAAGTTGCACTTAAACGCGTGCCAGAAACATCGAGCTGACCTAGTTGCAGCCGTAGAAGAATCAGAAAACAAATCGGTCGCATTAATGCATGCCGAAGAAAGGGAAAAGGAATTGGAGGCGATGACTGCTCGCTTGCAAGCCGAGAATGAACAGTTGAAAAAAGAAATATCTCAAGAAGGTGACAAGGCAGTTGGTGCTTTCCTTATCAGTGAGGCTTTTACGGATGCGGCGATGGTGTCAATGACGCAAATGATACGGGCGACCATTTACGACCAACTCATCAAACTCGGCAAAGTGTATCCATTTCGTCCTGAGCAACTCGGCTTTAAGGATATTCCTGTCGAGGAGAGCGGTCCTCAGAAGTTACCCGGTCATACATGGGATCGCGCTGAAGACATTCTCCGAGATCCTCAGGGCGAAAAGGTCAGTACCCAGATTGATCTTGAGACCGGCGAAGTGGGGGAGTTGCTTTACACATGGGACCTCGCCGATTGGCCTCTCGATTGCACTAAACCCCGCGTGGTTCCCCAACCGCGCGCCTATGATCAGGTACCAAATACTCCCGGGCGAGGAATGTATTTTGAAGATGTATGACTTTGCACTCTACATCTTTATCTTAGGTAAACGTATTCGTGTACCTTCTTACTTGTAATTTTATGTTTAATTTTTGGTGACAGGACTCTCCTCCCAACACGGTGTTGGTCTACCCGGCGGGCTCCGAGCAGCAAGGTAGCGGTTCCCAGGAGTCTCGCCAAGAAGAACTTTGATAGTTGTATTATTCTTTTTAAGAGTTTGATGGTAACTGTGTCGATGAATGCCTATGCTCCCGGGATGTGGGAGAAAAACAATTCCTTTAAATAGTATAACAGTACCTTTGGTTGATTCGCGGAGTGATTTGTTCGAGATCTGTTTCTCGTCCACTCCTTTAACATTTGCTATATGAGTATATTTTTATGTTGTATTTGATGGTCGGTGTTTCATGGCTTGATTTTTTTTTTACCTCTGTTCATCAAACTGTTGTGATATTGTGGCCTTGCAGGTATTGTATTTACGAATGACATTAAAAATGCCACTGTTTTCTTTGCCCTCTGGCTTATGTTGGTCATATGTTTTTGATGTCAAATAACTTTTGTTGCCTTTCGGCTTTCGTTGTCGGGTGACTTTCGTTGCCTTTCGGCTTTCGTTGTCGGGTGACTTTCGTTGCCTTTCGGCTTTCGTTGTCGGGTGACTTTTGTTTCCCCGCTGGCGCCCATCCCGTGTACTCCTGGTCTTTGCATGCTGCCGGCCCCTCGACAGCAGCCGCCTCGGGGATTGCTCTTCTTGACTTTCATTTGTTTCGACCAGAGAATCTGCCGACGTTTTAGAATTTTCCCCATTTGACCCCAAAAGATCCAAACTATCGTCTCCTTCTCCTTTCTGGGCCTCCCTGAATTCTGTATCTAGGTTACGGATAGGGATGTCTCTCCCCACGGGCCCCTGTCGCGGGTTCTGATTTATGGGAGGCTGGGCCATGGTCAGTCGGGGGGTTCCAGGGATATAGGTTTGAGGGTTTCCCCCGGGCGAAAAATACCCTACGGGTGTGGCATAAGTGTATTGTGGACTCGAATAGGCATAAGGATACGTCCCCCAAGCGTATGGGTAAATAGGTGGAGGGTAAGGATATTGTGGAGTTAAGTAAGGTAATGTTCCTGTCGGAGGTGGTGGTAACCCGGGGATCGCCCGTATCCTGGAGGACCCGAACTCAGGACGCATCCCGGGTGGATTCATAGTTGGACATTCATTATGAGGGATGTCAGATGAAGGTGGAACGGGAGGTCGTCCTTGCGAGGTCTGACCGACTCCCTTCCCAGGGCAGGGGGCGCTAGTAGTCGATCCAGCTGGCCGACTATTCGGAGGGTTGTATGCCATCTAACGCTTAAGAGTTTGCCTAGATTGGGCCCCACGGTGGATGATACGGCCTATGTCCAGACTGGACACGTGGTCCATGCGTGTATTGTAAATGGATGTGTACGTGTGCAATCAGCGTCCCGCCTGCGTTAGGCGGTTCGAGAAGGGAATTCGGGGTAGGTAACCCGAGGGTAGTTGTGAGACACTTTTACTCTATCCTATCTCGTGTCTTAGTTCGAAAGTGCCCGCCCCTATTCACTGGAGCCGCTTACCTTAAATAGTCCTCTCCAGTTCTGACATCCCGCGTTGTCAGAGCTGTCAGAGGGGATCGCACCAGAGGGACCAGGCTTACGTGTAACGCGGTAACATCCGTATAATAGATGGTGTGGTCCGCATATGGGACGGTGACTAAATCGCACCCTACTTGTACAAAAGATCGTGGGAGGTAATCTTAAGCCTATTTCGGACTGGGCTTGGCGCCGATTTCCTCCTGCCTCGGGTTGGGTCATGGGCCACTTATACTATCTTATCTGGGGCTTTTTTACTTAGTCCTGGGCCGACTTCATCCAAGTAGTTCTCGGCCCAGGTTATTTTTTGGCCCCCTATTGTTTTATAAGGGCCTTGGGCATATGGCCCTATCACAAACCGACCGAACTTTTATATATATATATATAGAGAGAGAGAGAGAGAGAGTGACTAATATGCATTAAGTAGCATATGGGCCGAAATGTATGCAGCCCAAATTTGAAATTTCAAAATCCAAAAAATCAATTTGAACTGTTCATCTTGTTCTCCATATTAATATGTGCTTGGAGACCAAATTTTACATTTTTCTGAATTTTTTTACTATTTATTAAGCCACTTTGAAAATTGCTGATCCAACAGTGGCTGCTGATTTTACTGTTTTGTTAAGCCACCGTTGGATCAGCAATTTTCAAAGTGGCTTAATAAATAGTAAAAAAAATTCAGAAAAATATAAAATTTGGTCTCCAAGCACATATTAATATGGAGAACAAGATGAACAGTTCAAATCAATTTTTTGGATTTTGAAATTTCAAATTTGGACCGTATGCATATCGGCTCATATGCTACCGAATGCATATTAGTCACTCTCTCTCTCTCTAAAACACGTTTATACCTCACGCAATATCTTCATTTTCAAAGTCCAAATAGCCGATTTGAACCTTCCAACATGTTCTTCATAATAAAATATGCTTGGAAACTAAATTTTATATTTTTTTGAAATTTTTTTACTATTTTATTAAGCCACTTTGAAAATCTAAAAATCCTGATAAATAGTAAAAACAGTAAAAATTTCTGGACCACCGAATCAGCGATTTTCAAAGTGGCTTAATAAATAGTAATTTTTTTTCCAAAAAATGTAAAATTTGGTCTCCAAGCACATTTCAATACGGAGATCATGTTGAGTGATTCGGATCGACGTTTTGAACTTTCAAATCGCAAAATATGAGCGTGAAGTAAAATAGTCACTTTACTTCGCAACTCACCGTAGCTCATCTCTCTCTCTCTCTATATAGCGAAGTAAAGTGACTATTTTACTTCACACTCATATTTTACGATTTGAAAATCTAAACGACCAATCTGACTATTTTATATATTATGAAATTGGTCTGAACTGTTCCGGTTTATTTTTTTAATTAATTGCTTTAAATACTTCGATTTGTTTCTTAATATACATTAATTCATTATAAATCAATTATTTTAAATAAAAAAAATATATCTCCTTTTAAATCAAACAAAGCCGACAAATCGAAATAAAACTTTCATTCAGTTCTGTCGGTTACAATTTTAAACCAGTTCGATTATATTTTTGAAATTAAATTATAACTTTGGTTTGCCTAAATCGAACCGAATTAATGAACACTCCAGAGAGGACTTACTAGTTCAGTCAGTCCACACGAGTTCCGACTCGTACCAAGTCGAGTACTCGACCCTGTGTTCTAACGTCGAACGTCGAACGATTCTTTCCCTTCCAGAGAAAGACCCAGACCAGTATCCTCTCATAGTCTCCATCCCTCGACTCCTGCTAATCCGATACTCCGATGCAAGGACCCCACCACCAGGTGTGGACTGCCCCAGCGCCAGCTGTCCCTTCCTCCGCCACTGTCGCCGCACCCGCATCCTCCTTCTCTCCCGCATCCGCCGCCGCTTCCTATCACCAGCCCAGTACACTGGAGGAGGTCAAAACCCTCTGGATTGGTGATCTCCAGTACTGGGTCGACGAGAATTACCTCTACGGTTGCTTCGCCCATACTGGAGAGGTAATTATTACTATCCTCCCATGTCCTGTAACAACCTACGAGTTTACTGATGTTTACAATAATTAGGAAATTATGTGGGAGACATTACAAATGCAAATCGCCAAATTTTCCCAAATCCATTCCATTCCTTCCCTCAATCCCATTTCGTTTAGAGTCATTACATCCTGGATGTATTAGTCCCTACCAGGTTTCCCGCTGACTTATTTCATTAATCAGTACCAGTAACCATTTATTTGAACTCAGAAAAATTGTAACCTTTATTTTTATTTTTGTGGGTGTATTGCACGCTTCTGTACTACTACGAACGATTAAAACCTACTCCATTTAAATATACGAAGCATACTAAGAAAAACCTAGCTTCATTTATCGGATAAATTTATCAGGCTAATAAGTGGACATGGGGATGACTTAAATTTAAATTTAAAGAGGATTAAGTTGCTTATTCCATGTTACTCCTCATACTTTCCACCTTGTTTGGTAGCGTAAGTCACTTATAAATTAATCCATTTGGAGGAGTAAGATGTTGGGAAATGAACTTCTGCCTAGGACAGTGGGCCCTACAGACAGAGTAAGCATGGAGTAAGTCAATCTGCCTGAGAGGTGAAATAACTTACTCCGGATTAACTCACTCTTTAATCCTACTGCACTCCTCGTCTAACGGCTTACATGTGGATTAGGGATTTACTCCACCTCTTATTCCACGACCAAACACGACCTTAATCATTACCAATCACTATATTTTTGAACTCATAAATTTTGTGTCCGTGATTGTTTTTTTTTTTTTGTATTGCATGCCTCTAGACTGCTAGAAACAATTAAAACCAACTCCGTTAAACTATATGAAGCGTACTAAGAGAAACCTAGCTTCAATTTGGAGAAGCTTATCAAGTTAATAAGTGGAGATGGGGATGGCTTAATAACCCATAAAGAAATAATAAAAAATTATATGGGCGCCTTTGTCATGTCATGTTATGTTAACTCTGTAAAGCCAAATTTGAGGTTTAACTGATGAAGTTATATTTCATTTGGCACAAAGTCTAGAGTAACATTTTGGAATGATAAGAGATTAGAAACAATGCATGTTCTTTGTGAACCTGTCCTGATTATTGATCTATTGGTGTGTCTCGAGGCACATAACTGTAGGAAAATACAATCTATGTTACATTGGTTCACAGATATTTATATGTCAAATTGTATTTTTATATAGGTTGTATCTGTGAAGATCATACGCAACAAGCTAACAGGGCTTCCGGATGGTTATGGTTTCATAGAGTTCGTCTCTCATGACGCCGCTGAGAGAATCCTGCACGGTTACAATGGTATACAGATCATGCCTGGCACAGAGCATCCTTTTCGATTGAACTGGGCCTCTTTCAGTTCTGGTGACAAAAGAGGCGAGGCGATCCCAGACCACTCTATTTTTGTGGGGGATTTGGCACCTGATGTCACAGATTTTATATTACAGGTCAGGCATAAAAATACCAGCATTTGTCACTGTATCTGAATTTGAGGGGCTATTAATTTTAGATGATTTAATCTTTACACAGCATGCTCATACCATGCCAGCCAGATTCCTAGAAGTACTTGTACATTATGTGTTGAGAATTGAAAATTTGTCAAAGTTAACTGATTCCTAGGTAAGTAATTGATTAATTTTTTTTCTGACTGGAACTTTTTTAATTTCTTTTTGGCATAGTACAGTACAACTTGATACTGTCATGGTGCTGGTATGTTCCATTTACAGTTACAGCCTTTATAAATTCCATTTACATATGTACTACCCCTGATTTGAAATAAAGTTTATGTTGATAACAGGAAACATTTCGGGTGCATTACCCGTCGGTAAGAGGTGCCAAGGTTGTGATCGATGCAAGTACAGGCCGATCAAAGGGTTATGGTTTTGTCAAATTTGCAGATGAGAATGAGAAGAACCGAGCTATGGTGGAGATGAATGGTATGTATTGTTCGACCAGGGCTATGCGTATCAGCAATGCTATACCAAAGAGGCCCACTACAAGTAAGCTCCAGTACCCCTGACGATGATATTAAGGTGAATTAAAAGGATTCTCGATCTAATGTTATTGTTTCCATGTGGCAGGTGCTTATCCAGCAACACTTCCTGCAGTAGTTCCAGACCCAGATGTCACAAATACAACTGTAAGTTCATTCACTATTTTCTTCAGTTCCTTCCACATGTTTAGGGGCGGAGCCAGACTTTCAAGCTATGGGGGTCAAACACATATTGGGGTCTCGATCATATAAAATTTTCAAACACATATTGGGGTCTCGTTCCTATCATCTTGCCGTTTGAATCTAATAAGCTCAAATAATCAACCAAAGATGTAGGTGAAAGACTGCAAGAGTTTGGAAAGTTATAGTATTCTTTTCTTAATGAAAATGGACGAGATGGATTTAGGTGATTGTTTTATGTTTTCAAGAGGGCATGAAAATCATTTCACAAGTTGTTTAGGGTCATCCTAGATATTTCCATTATAGTGGTATATTTTGTCACTTTGGGGCGTATATAATTTTTTTTTGCCTATGACTGTTTCTCCTTAATTGCAGATATATATTGGGAATTTGGATCCGAATGTTACCGAGGATGAGTTAAAGCTCATGTGTTCCCAGATAGGGGAGATTAATTATGTTAAAATCCCTGCTAATAAAGGATGCGGTTTTGTACAGTTCAGCACCAGGTATGTCGTGCCTCTCTTTTCTTCTTTTATTGCGCCACTAAATGTTTTGTGGGCTAATCTTAGTGTTTTACTCTTTTTCATTGAAATTTAGCAAGACATGTTTCTCTCTGTCAAGATATGAGTTAGGATTTGTTCCATTTTTTAGATTATGATATGCTTCTCAGTTTGGAATGTTCCATTTATACATCTATTTTGGAAAGTCTGTATTTGGTATTACACAGAATATAGAAATTGTATTATGCTAGTAGATATTCTTCTATAAGAATATGCTGTAATTCATAATTCATATATATAAATGTATGGTATTGTCTTTGTATAATAAGAAAACTTCTGATCATAATTATTATTTTCCAGTTTCAATTATATCTAAATCTTGTCATAAATCTTGTCACTCATCTAAGTTTTACTTTTAGGGCGGCGGCTGAGGACGCCGTGCAAAGGCTCCATGGAACTGTAATAGGACAGCAAGTTGTTCGGCTTTCTTGGGGTAGAAGTCCCACAAATAAACAGGTATTACCAAAAGGTTGTCAAAATTTGTGTAGTTATGTATTATCTTGGCAAATATCAACTCAAGGGACATGGTTTTTCTAGTGTTCTTGGAACTAGTGGAATGAGACCATGTATACCTTGATAAAACATCAAAGGGTTATGTGCTATCCTGCAAAAAGTGGAAAAAAAACTGCACATACGCCTCTGATAATTGGAAGTACCCTGCGTCCATTTTCTTAAAAATACTCAAATTACCTCACTTCCTCAATATTCAATTTGGGAATCTTCTGAAATTGAGGAGGCAATGCAGGATATTTTTTGTTCTGTAATTTTGCAAAAGTGAAAATGGAATTATCCGAAGGCCTTAATTAGGAAATTTGTGGATCACATGCTATGAAACGTCCCTGGCACACTATTGACATGCATTGGACACATCTCAGCAGATCTGGGATAATACTATTGACATGCTATGAAACGTCCCTGACACGCTATTGACATGCATTGGATCGCATGCATTGGAACTTCTTTTATGCATTTTGCTCAAAATTTTATAATTCCAAATCCAATATGTCAATTATGACAAACTAATAAAATAATATCAAATATTTTTTTTATTAATATTTTAAATATAGTGTTAACATTTTTGTAGTAAACTGAAGCCTTGTCCATGATTTTCTTTAAAATGACTTGTTGTGGCAGACACCTGTGTCCGTGTTGAAGCTACATCGAGTATCATCTGGCAAATTAGGGTGCATTTGGATGGAAGGGTGGGTTATTGATAATAGTGAGCTAAACCCAAATTGAGAATAGTAGCTAACCCAACATTTTGTTGGGTTAGTAGAATAGTGAGCTAACCCACTAAAGACAAACAAAGAATAGTTGGTAGCTCAAAAAAATAGTGCTATTCTTGGGTTATCTTTATTCTTGCTCCAACCAAATGCATACCGTGTATTCACACACAATTGTGTTGATAATTCTCCAATTTTGTCGCAGGATCCATCTGCTGCTTGGGCCCAAGTAGACCCAAATCAATGGTCAAGTGCTTATTATGGCTATGGCTATGATGCATACAACTATGGGGCAGCACAAGATCCTTCAATGTATGCATACGGGGCTTATGGCGCATATGGCCAGTATCCTCAACAGGCAAGGACCTTTACTCTTAGCTAGGGGTGTCAATGGCATCCTTTTGTCCATTTACCCGACCTGTATCATATTTGTTAAGATGGGTATGGCTGTTTGGGTAAGATTATTTTTATCGTTAGCTTATCGGGTACGGGAACGGGTAAGTTGTTTTCCATTAATGTAACGGATACGGGTATGAAAATGCTTCCACCCAACCCGTATCGCACCCGTTGGCACCCCTGCTCTTAGCCTTTTTTCTCTTTAACAAACTCACTAAACAATTTGCCGCAGTTTAGAAATGGAACCTTTTGCTACTAATCCATCAAACATCCATCAACCATTGATAGTCTTGATTAGGCTTCTATTCTAGTAAACATTTTTATCCTAAACCGATAGATAAAGCAAAGAGGATGTAGTTGTTGGGGAGCTTGTATGAACCAGTTATGCGATTTTAGTGAGTTTTACGTGAAGAACTTGAAGGGTTATGGTCATTTTTTGCTTAACATTGGTTTTTTATGACTTCGGTGTCATTTGCAATGCACAAACAACACAAAGTTATTTGATTTTAATTGCAGCTGTTTTGGATGAGTGCATAATTTTGCATATATGATAAAGGATTAGGTATAGTATGCGATATATTCTTTTTTAATGGAGATTATATTTGCAGAATTGTTTAGAATTTTAATCCGTGATTTAAAGTCATAGCTGTTTTTGTTTTGGTGTTAGATTTGTCAGGTTGCACCTTTGACCACCCAAGAGTGACACTTTTCCAAGTATCACTCAGAAGCACTCCTTGATAGCTTTTTTAGGATAATGGTTTTTGTGCTTTGATTAAACAAGAAAAAAAGTGGATAGATTGGTGAAATAAAGAAAAAGTAGATTAATTGGTGAAATATGCATAGGTGAAAAAAAAAGAGAGTTAGATTTTGGGTTTCTTCTGATTAAGGTTATTTAGGTCAGGTCATGTCCAGGTCATCATTCTCTTGGATGAATCCTATTTTGTCTGATTTTAGGTGTTGGTACATTTGGGTCTGGAGCTGTATGTGTGTAGTACATATCTTTAGTTTTTGTATTAATACGAATTTCATAGTAATTTAAGGTTTTTACTTAGTTTGGGTTTGATCATTCACTTTCAAGATATTTGGGCTTGAGATGGGATTGAAATTGGGTGAGTCCAAAGTGCCTTGTAAGTTTTCTAGTTGTACCGATTGTGGTCATGGCAGGTACTATGTATACCCGTGATCCTTACTCTAATAACTCTCTCTCTCTCTCTCTCTCTCTCTCATATGCATGATTCGGTTTTCTAGGTGGAGGGTGGTGCACCAGAAACAGCCTCTGGAGCAGGCACAGAGGAGGAAATCTATGATCCATTGAACATACCTGATGTTGATAAGTTCGTTCTATTTCTCTCTCTCTCTCTCTCTTCCAATTTTATATTTTATGGGTAATTTTATGTTTGAGACTAGGGATTGAGGAGTATGATTGCTTGGTTGTTAGTTCGTATAGTAAAAATTTCACTCGTATGGATAGCAGTATTAATAAAAGAAGTGGGTTCAAATTGTCTACCTTGTCTACCTCTGTCATTGTGCATCCGCTGTTATTAACAAATAAGAATAAAAATTTCACTCGTATGGATAGCAGTATTAATAAAAGAAGTGGGTTCAAATTTTCTATCTTGTCTGCCTCCGTCATGTATTGAGTTTTGACCTTTTGAAATTTAATCTCTCTTATTTCGGTTCAACCACACAAATTGAAATTTACTTTTTTCTTTTGGTTAGGTTATTATTTGGTTGATAAGTTTCATTCGGTGGGTTCGGTTAGATTTTTGAAAACCAAACAAAGTTTTTGTTTTACTATTTTAATTCGGCTTCAATCGAACCGAGCGTTCGAAACACCTCTACTGTTCTGCATGTTGTGGGCAATGTATGCAGCACAAATTGACCTTATGCACAAGTATATTCTCGTATCTTTTTGCATCCCTCTAATATCTTTATATTTGAATATGACAGGTTAAATGCTGCTTACATTTCGGTTCATGGTAAAGCAATGTTAGGAAGGCCCTTGTGGTTAAAAACCTCTGTGTAACTGTCAGTTAATTTAGGATTAGTTTCTCTTCCTTGCGTTTAATTTCTACCCTCAGAAAGAACCGGACTGTTTAGTGCTAATACAATGATAGAGGTGTAGTCTTCTAGTTGTAGCTTTTATTTGTTTTTTTTTTTTAATCTTGTATCAGTTTTGTTTGCTTGACTACCCTCTCTTTTTTTAATCTTGTATGATTTTTTCTTTTGTCTAACAACTTTTGCCTAGGTGTCGAATTGTGTTTACATACTACTAAATGAACATATTTTAACATATTGGTTTTCCAATAGTTGTAATTCAATATCTAAGTGAAAGTTGGTATAAATGGTGGTTTAGGTGTGTACAGATACTATTTGGGAACTGAGAACTGAGAATTATTCTATGGATTTATTTCCTTTAAGTATATGATCTTAGAAAGTCCACTTAGACATTTGATTATTGTGGAATACAAATAGCTATAGTAAAATGTACATTTGGATATTATATGTATACGTTTGTCTATTTTAATATAAACATAACTGTTGATATTTGTTTTGCATTTTGATCGAGTCAAGACATGTTTTGACAATGGTCAATAACTATTTTCAATATCTAGACTCGTTATTCATATTTTTTTTTTCAAAATACTTTGAAATACACATTCAACAATTGTATAATATATACTTAACTATTACATGAGGGCTCAAATGCCTCTATTTTTTGTGCCTTCATTTATACCTCTATTTTTAACAACCTTAACAACTCAAAAGTAAATTATAAATATCAAAATAAAACTGTTAGATGTGATCTATGTTATTTTTTTTATATGTTCATAAAATATTACTAATTTTTAAATTTGTTTTTAATCTAAATTAATAAGTTGAAAAATCAACATATAGAATTATTCACATTAGTGCATTTTTTACAATATCTTGATGACAACCAAAGCAAAGTTAAAATGTTGTAATATTTTACATGTGCATAGATAAAATGACGTAGATCATATCCAACGGTTTTATTTTGACTTTTAAATTTCAAATTTTGAGTTATTAAAGAGTTTTATTTTGACTTTTAAGTTTCAAATTTTAAGTTATTAAAGTTATTTTAAAAATGAAGGCATGATGTTAAAAAAGGAGGGCATTGAACCCTCTTATTACATAATGGGCACTTAGTTATTATATACAACAACTATGTCTATCGATTTTTTTTTTTGTTTAAGTGATATTAAAAATATTTGATAGGCCACAAATTTTTTTTAAGAACAACTATAATATTTCTAATGAGTGTAGTGAACTACCAGGAGAGAACCACATAAAAAGTATATCATTGGAGTAAATCTGAGATATCAAGAAAAAAAAAAAAACGAATGATATTGATATACAAGCCAATTACTTGTGTATCCGGTAACCGCATTTCATATGCAGGCTTCTGTTTGTAAAACTTTGTTTCATATATTTTTTTGCATCATTGTATCATAGCTTAATTCTGCGAAATTTAATGGAGATTAAGCTCACAAAATTATTTCTGGATTAGTTTTAAATGGTGAGCTTCAAATTAATTTTGATTTACTTATCCAGTCAAACGAATGTTTGCATTTTTTATTTTTTAATTCTGTTTTGCATAAAATCAAAATATTTATAACTTATAAAAAAAATTGGAGGCACTTTTTTTTTTTTTTAAAAATCTTATACGAAATGAGTTCGAGAAAAAAAAAATATATATAAAAGTTTGTAGTATAGATAGTTGATATATTGATAAGAAAAAAATTATTCACAAAATGGTTATGTATACAAATAACCATCTCCTATCTATACAATGGAGCATGCATTTGTCACAATTTCAACATTACGAATTACCCTTTGCTATTAAAATAAAGAAAATTAAAAGCACCCTAGATGCTTGATCTCCATGTCTCGATTTCCAGTGTCGTATCCGTATCAGTGATTAGTCAATGCATCGCCTTTTGTTTACTAGAGAAAAAAAAAAAAAAAAAACTGTATTTCATTGATTCCTCCGAGACACTGATAGGTTAAGTCAGACTCGAGTCCAGTGGTTTGAGATGTTGTACTGAACCATCAAACCCATTCAGAATTCCGTGGAAAATAAGCAATTTTGCATGTCTCTTCTGTGTCATGATTTTGTTCGTCCAATTAATATCAACCAGATGAATATTCTAATTATTAGGAGAAACTTCACCATTGCCTCACCATTGCATCACCATTGAATCCACAAATTATTTTGATGAGTGTGAATTCCATGCATAAAAATTTAAATTTATATATAATTTATTTTTTAACCAGTTGCACAATGAAATAGTATATGTTCAAACTATTTTCCCAACAAATCAAACCATTTTAATTCCTTTACTCTTTATTTTTGGATCGACTCGTATAAATAAATGAAGTGCCTCTCCAAAATTATTGATTCGACGAGAATGTAAAAACAGGAGATAATATTTAAGAGGTCATCTATGTTCACTGTACTTAATCAAACTAAGTATTTTTTCTTTGCTCTTCTTTTCATGAAACTCTTAGGCAGAAAAATATTGTTTTCCATGCTTTTATTTTTATTTTTATTATGTCTCCCCTTTTCCTCTTCTAACCCAAGCCGGTAACAAGATAGAAAATAATATAAAATTGAATTGACTCAATTTCTGTTATTGAAATTTTTCCTGCTTCTATACTAGTTTATAAATTAAAAAAAATATATATATGAAAGATAGAATCCACTTTTAAAGCGAGTTCTCCCCCCTTTTAGCCACAGTGACAAATAAATAATTCGGATTCAGTTCGACGGGATCAAAAGTTCGTGATTCATATAGTAATTCAGAAATAATTCGGTACAACAAGGAAGTAAAAAAAAAAAACCATAAAAACAATTAAAAAAAAAAATTATTTTTTAAAAATAAAATTAAAAAAATCACTTTTTTTCACTTTTTTCGTGAATAATTCGCGACTCGTGAATAAAATATATTATATATTTTTGTTGCATTTTATTCGGATTTCGGTTCGAAAACGTCAAAAGAAAAAACGAATAAAACGTGAATTATCCGCGGATATTATTAGTATTATTATTATTTTTTGATTGATTCATGCCCTTAGGCCGCGTATATTATTACTGTGCTTTTAGCTCGCTGAATTACAAAGTGAAGCACCGTCAAATGCCACAGAAAATCGAATATTGGTCAATGCGGACCAAGTCACTGACCCAACGGTCGAAAATAGAAGGACGCTAGCGGTAGCCGTAAGTCAGATTCCTCGTATCATTTTCTATAATTATTATATGTAACGAGTTGCTTTCTTTGAAATGTTCAAACTCATAACTCAGTTTCTGTACCGAGATATTCACAAGAGATCTTTACTTTTAAGTAACGTTCTACACAGCCCTCTTCAAGCACGAACCACTTTATACTCTTTATTGCTGTTTGTACCGTTGCTTTCCAATTTCTACCTCTCTCTCTCTCTCTCTTTCTCTCTTTCTCTCTATCACTTCTTGCTACTACATTCTCTCAATGGAACCAGCCGACATAGACTGGAAGCGAGTGGTGTCGCGTTTCGTGCGAGACGAAGCATTTGAGAATATGAACGCTCCCAAATGGATTGATCTCACCGACCCCGATGCATCCTTCGCTGTGGATGACGATGCTTGGTTTTGTCGACCAGGTACTATTCTCTCCAAATTCACCCTTGAAGTTTCTTTATTTCTCTCTCTCTCTCTGTTTTTTTTTTTTTTTTTTTTTTTTAATTGGTGTAGTGATCGTGGTTTCTTCCATGCTACAGATTGCAACCATCCAAAGAATTTGGAGGATTTCCAGCGATTGGCCACACCAAGTCCGAAGGTTTGATCAAAAACTTTTTTTATTTTTTTCGCTTGTTACTTTCCTCGATAGTGGTTCTAATTCCTGTTTGTTTCTATTCTTACAGGGAAAGGGGAAGATTATGAGATCCAGCTCAGAGAAATTGCCATTTGGAGAGAGAAATTGCAGCAATCTCAGGTTGATTAATTGATCTACTTTCACAAGCTTCTCAGAATCTTGAAATTCTTTATCTTATTTTCTATTTAAATGAAATCATTTCTACTATTTTTGAACAGAGACCATTGCAATGTTCTGTTTCCTAAAATAACCTCAAATGCATCCCATGAACTCTTGTTTTGCATTTATTTCATGCCCAAATTAACTTGTTAAATGAATTCGTCAATTCGCATCTAACTTTCCTCACAAGTGCATAATATATGGTAAATACTTGCTTGATTGGGAAATGTGTTTCTTGAACAGTATGGAAATTATATGAAGGAATCTTTCACTTTCCAATTGCTGATTAAGTGTTTGATTTAATTTCTCAGAGAAAACAACAACCTCAAAAGAAGGGGTGGAATTAATACCTTGCTACAAAATTCATCCCCATTCCGTAGCCCGACAAAACCCAAGAAGCAGCTTGAAGATACTGAAAACCAGGACCCAAACTTGCCTAGACCAACTGGCGCTCCAAAAGGAGGCAAGAACTGGAAGGATCCAGTTAAGTGCAGTGCCAGGAGGAATAATAATACCAATGAAGAGAGCGAAGAGTTACTATGTGAACAAGAAAAGACCCGGCAACCCCGGTTAAGGAGTACTCTGTCGGCCAGAAATCTTTTCTCTGGGAGAGATATACTGGGCCAGATTACGGAGTTTTGCAATGAAATCAAGAGGATTGCGGTTGGTGCTAGAGATTTCTCAGAAGATGTAGAAGAAAATCCAAAGGAAGATTTTCAAGAGAAAAGGCGGCCTGTTGATCAAAGCCCCAGGTAATTGTTTGTGCCAGTTACTGCGTGAATTTATTTATGCATGCACATCCTGACCGGTTTGTATCTGCACCTATCCTGCATCCTTATCTCTGTGCCCTTGTCGATCCGAACTGCTCAACATGATCTCCATATTAAAATGTGCTTGGAGACCAAATTTTATAATTTTTGGAATTTTTTTACTATTTTTTTTAGATGGGTACAAAATCACTGCTTTTGGATGGTCCAGAATTTTCTGAAAAAGAGTGATTTTGTACCTATCTAAAAAAAAAGTAAAAAATTTCCAAAAAAAAATCAACAGATGCCAGTTATTGTTTTTTTTTCTTTTTCTTTTTTATTTGCAGTGAAGCCTGCAGGGGCAAGCTTGGTTAATTATGATAACCTGATATTTATCTTGTAAATTGATATTTTTTATATCTTAACAGCAAGTTTGCCAGTGGATCAGAAAAGAAGAAGAGAAACAACGGAATTCTCAGTGAGAAAACTGGAGATGTGTTAAGAGAGGTGCGTGCGTCTCCACCGACTCCTCAGCGGTTCCCTTCCCCTTCTGCTCAGCGCCTCATGCATACCAAGCTTGCTTCAGCTATGTCCTATAGCACCGGCACAAGCTCCCCTCTCAAAAATCCACCTAAATCAACTCCGGTAAGTCAGTTTCTTTCTTTCCTTTTTCCTGTAAAAAATTATTACTGTGATTTTTGTTCCTATGGGTTTGCTATAAGCTACTGGTGAGGTTTTGATATTTTGTCAGCAGTAGCAAATTAACTGGATTTTTTTGTTTCTTTTTTATTATTTTAGGAAAGAAGGATACTGAGAGACATCATGAAGCAGAGCACAGAGGACCAGAAGCTACTTATTTCAAAGGACGAAAACGCCTCGCATTCTGGAGCGAATCCAACAAGCATGTTTTGGTTCCTGAAACCCTGCACATACTTAGCAGAGTAAATCTGCTGTTTACTGATGAATTTAACACAAGTTTTTGAGGAATAAATCTGCTGCTATAGGTTTTTTTTGGTCAATTTTGTTGTCTAGTTCTTAATCTTTTTCGTATAGCTATAGTTGATTGTTTATTATTTGATGGGTATGACTAGAATTAATTGTTGTATCCATCTTGTCAGGCAATAAGTTATTGTTCAAGAAATTAAGGGGGGTTTATTCTTTGGTTCGTGTAGCTGGTTTTGTTAAAAGGGATGAATATTCTTTCATGTGATATTTTTAATTAATTTGTTTGTTTTTGTGCATTTATTTTTATTAATGAGGCGACACTTTTTACTTTTCCTTTTTTTTTTACTCCAGTGTTGATGCCAACATTTGGTCTATTTTGAGTTTTTTCCGGGACCAGAATGTAAATAAGTTGTCGAAAATGGAAAAAAAAATGCTGAGTTAAGAAAGCCATATTTTTTTTTTTTTTTTTTTTTTTTGCAACCAAAGCCCGTAGGCATATCATTTTATTGATAAATAAGTATCCAAACTGGATATCAGTTACATAGTAATAGAATCGCTCAGGATACATGATAAAGCAAAAATCAAGATTAGGATCTAGCTTCTAAGAAAACAGGATATGTATGACCTGTATAATCCCAACCTTCAATTCTACCCTTCTTTGCTAAAAAATCTGCCAATTCGTTGTGACAGCGACTGACATGCTTACAAATAAAATAAGTGTTCTCTCTTAACTCCTTCCAACAGAAAAAAATCTCCTCTGTAGCCCTCCAATCAACTTCAACAGGGGGTTGGAAATCAGATACCGCCTTTGCTAACAAACTACTATCAGTGTGAAACAAACATGAGGATACCCCTAGGCCTTGAACAAACTCAATGGCTCTCTTGAGCGCAGTGGCTTCGGCTTGCAAGGGACTACACACCTGTGCCTTTGCTGACCTATATGCAATTAGCTGCGTGCCATGCGTGATAACAAAGCCTATACCCCCGTCCCATTCCTTCAACCACGACCCGTCCACCATGCAAACTAACTCAAAATCAGCCTTATTAGCCTCTGACCCGAGTACATTATTCTTCTGATTATGGGGAGCAGCAAAACAAGTTTCATCAGTGATATTCTGCAAGAAACTTTGGAAAGCTAGTGTGGTCGGTTTCTTTGCTGAGTATGCCATCTTGTTTCTACACCTCCACAAGGCCCAAAAGATGTTACCCATTTGGGTCCATTGTTCATTGTCTGTTTCAGATGCTACCCGGCTTAGAACTTCTGACAAGGAGCCTTGAAGGGCATCAGTTCTGATTGCAAGAGGGGAGCCAAACCAGCAAGCACGGGAAAAAGGGCATGCAAAGCAGAGATGCTCAACACTTTCCTCGTCAGCTCCACATGTGGGGCACGTCGGATCAGCTCTTATCCCTCTAGCTGCTAGAATACCGCCTAATGGAATAGCACTATTTAGTAGTTTCCATAGGAATAAGCGAATACGAGGCTGCAAATTCCCTTTCTTCCATACGTCATGCCAAAGTTTATTATCGGCAGGAGCTACACTCACCCCCGACCCCTTCAAGTGTTCATACATTTTCTTGACAGAGAAAATCCCATTTGCAGTGAGAGAGAAAATCAGCTTATCTCGGCCTTGCTCATCCTGATCGAGTCCAGTACCTGGGGGTCTAACATTACCCAGGATATGCATACATGCCATGTGACCAAAGCAATTAATGAGCTGCTGAACATCCCAGCATCCGGTCTCACCATCAATTAAATCCTTAACCTTCAGTTGCATTTGAGCCATGTTTTGCGGCACATGTTGCATGGTCACGGCTGACCAAGGCTGGCCAAAAGCAGAGCAGTCCCCGCTGCCCAAATTTAGTGATAACAGTGGCAACAACTTACTTCTCAAGCTCATAATTGCTCGCCAAAAAATTGTGCAGCGATAATCCCTCTTGGACTGCCACAGGAGAGACCTTGGGAAATACTTAGCACGCACTATATCCACCCACTGTGCATTATGCTCTTTTGCAACCCTCCAGAGCAATTTAGTGAGCAAAGCTTCATTAACTGTCCCCAAATCTCGGATGCCAAGCCCACCTTCCTTTACTGGTTTAGTTATTTTGTCCCATGCCACATACGCCATGTACCTTCCTCTATCTGCTTTGCCCCAAAAAAAGCGCTGAACAATATCCGTCAAAGCCTTACTAACCCTTCTAGGAAGCAAAGTGGTTGACATATGATAAATCGGGATTGATTGAAGGACAGATTTAATTAAAATCACCCGACCTGCGTGAGATAAAAGTCTACCCTTCCATGATTGTAAACGAGAGGAGAAGGCATCAATGAGAAAATCATATGCATCCCTTCCCTCCAGTATTGGTGCTCCAAGGTGTTGGAAAAATATTAACTAACCAACTAGTTTTAAATCTGAATTTTGATTAATAAAATAAATAACAATTATATTAAAAATATAATAAAGAATATAATTAAAACTTTGTTACCCGGAGCTGCAAAATGCGGACCTAAGGCAACTTCCCGTCCTAAGCGCAGGAATAATCGGTTAAGCTTGCCCCAAGTTACGCCGGTATTCCTCTACCTTCGGGCGCAACCGTGGTAGAGGTTGATGTAGCTTCTTTCAACAATGATAGCAGCAGAATAATATGTTTTTATAAAGAAAATATTTATTTGTGGGAGAATAGAAATTGAATTTATAAATTATAGAGCTAATAGGAAGAGCAAGAGAATGTGAATTGTTGAATGGATTATTGGGTTATTGGATTATTGGATGATTAGCTCTTCAAGTATCATGTATTATTTATAGGCAAATGACATAGCTAGACACCAGTGATTTTGTCTATTCATGACAATTAAATTGATATTTATTTTACCGTATATATTCAATCAAATAAGCTCAAACGGTAAAATGCAATTAATTGCATACTAATATTGTTAAGCTTTCTTTTGAAACGGATAATATATATAACTGGTGCAAGCTAATGCCTATTAACTATAGTCAAGGATATTTAATGTGTTATTGTTGAGGCCACGGAAAAACCTCATACATAATATATACTTGATTTGATATTCTGTGGCGGAAACAATACGCTTTTATGTAGAGATTGGATCAACGAAATTACTTCACAAATAGCTCTATAATTCATAAAGTTAAAAAACCATTAATATTAAAATAAATATTATTTAAATTTTGAGTTTTAAAATAAATTTCTAACACAAGGTATTTTAGGCTTTGTGACTGATGTGAGACCCTCAGTAGTTGGGATATCGCCTCTTGCTCATGACTTGGAGTTGCATGACTGAACCAGGTAGCACTTTTATCTGGCCCTATCTGCTGGCCCGACACGGCAGTAAAGGCATTGATGTTTTGCATGATGACTCCAACCTCTTGTGGTGTTGCTGCACCAAAAATGAGAAGGTCATCGGCGTAGAGGCAGTCTGTGATCGGTTTGGCTGCACGTGCAATTCTAACTCCTGTCAGATGGTCGATGTCAATTAGGTGTGAGAAGCCACGAGATAGAAGGTCCATTCCCAAAATAAAGAGGTAGGGAGACAAGGCACACCCCTGCCTGAGACCACACTGAGGCTTAAAAAAACCGTCACCGCGACCATTAAAAACCAAGGAAAATTCAGCAGAGGTGACACACCCCATTATCCAAGAGGTGAAACGGCTAGGGAACCCATACAGTGGAAGCAGAGTTCTGAGATACTCCCAATCCATGCGATCGAAAGCTTTCGAGAGGTCCAACTTGAGGCAAAACTCTTTATTCTTGTAGTTGCGCTGTTTGAAGGAGTGTAGAACCTCTCTAAAGAGAATGATATTCTCAGAAATCTCACGCCCGGGAATGAATGCGCATTGTGACGATGAGATCAGAGAATTAATGAAAGGCTTCATTCTAAGAGTGAGAATTTTGGAGATTAGTTTATAGGTGATGTTGCAAACGGAGATAGGCCGAAACTATGTGACTGACACTGCCTCATCGGTTTTCGGAATAAGCACCAAGTTTGACCGAGCCACCAGTGAATGCATCACACCTGTTTCAAAAAAACTTAAAACCTCATTAGTTATAGCAGGTCTGAAGGCCTCCCAATTCTCCTGGATGACTTTTGCATGGAATCCATCGGGCCCCGCAGATTTCAACGGACCCAAGGTGTTCAAGGCTCGCTGAATTTCAGCCACAGTTGGGAGCTCATTTAACTGGCCCAGAAACAAAGAAGGGACTTGTGGTAGGCCCGAAATAATCTGAGTTGGGTACAGATCAGCAATTAAAGGCCTTGGGCTCCTTTGAAAGATATTTTTAATGTGAGCCACAAACTCTTGCCTTATACCCTTTTCCTCTGTGATCCAACTCCCATCCGATTTCTGCAGCGCACAGACTAAATTCCTCCTTTTTCGGGCTATGGCAGAAGCATGGAAAAATTTTGTATTTCGATCCCCATGTACAGCCCAGTGAACTCGTGCCCTTTGATGCCAAAAAACCTCTTCCATACGCAAGCACCTCTGGTGTTCAAGATGTAGTTGTTTTTCTAGGACTGGGTCACAGCTTGCTGGATTTTGCATGAGTAAATCCTCCATTCTTTTTTCTACCACTTTTAGCATTTGATCAGGTTGCACATATTTTTTCCTTCCACTGTTTTATTGCTAGCTTAAAGCACCTCCTGACCTCCACCCAGTTATGACCTCCTTCTATAGTCGAACTTACACATACCTCTTTAAACCCTTCCCTTAAAGTCCACCATTCTTCACATCTGAACTTTGGCTTTGCTCTTATAGGTTTTGGTTTCGTACGAAGTAGAATTGGGAGATGATCGCTTTGAAAGCGAGGGAGATGGAAAACAGCCGTTTTCGGAAACTGCAAAGTCCATGCCATGTTTGCTAAGGCTCTATTTAGCCGAGCAGCTATACTACTCGTCCCTTGTTGCTTGTTCGACCATGTATAGGCCGGCCCATGATGGTCGAGATCTAACAAATTATTCCCATGTACCCAATCCCGAAAAGCTCGGTTTGGGGCACTCAAAGAAAAATTCCCACCCCACTTTTCAGATGAGGATGCAATTGAGTTGAAATTGTTGGGTTTTGTGGAACGGTTCAAACCCATTTAATTAGCTTAAGCTGCGGAAAGAGTAAAACAAAAATTTTTACATCTAACTTAAGCTACGGATTAAATGAATCAAGAAGATTCGTTTAATCCTATTTTCAGATCTACTCCATAATTGATTTCCTAAAGCATTAAATCTATTTACAAATTAAATAGATTAATATAACAATTTATACCTTGATTCCAAATCTCAGTTGGAATGCAGACCAAGCGAGTAGAGCCTCACCAGGGATGGAATCGACTCGCAGTATCACACGCGTGATACCTCTATTGGTTATCCACCAGGACTAATCGGAGAGCGATTTATTTCTTCTGCCAGAAATACCGTAAACCGCGGAATTCTGCAGAAACACTATTCACCGAGAAAATGATGAAATAAATATATTTGTGTCCCGAAGTAACTCGGTTTTGCTTAAAAGCTAAACCGCAGGATTACACAAAATATATTATTTCCTAATCTCGAAATAACCGAAATAACCGAAATCAAGGAAGAGAGAAAAACCGATTAACGAAGTAATCAGATTAACACGTGAATTAGTGAGTCTTTCTCTCTACCCCTACCCCTCTATTTATAGACTTTTGAGGAGGTTTGCAAAAGACCAAAATACCCCTCAAAACAAATCTATTTACCAAAAGCCCTTGACACCTCATCCTTTTATCATGTGAAATGACAAAAATACCCTTGCCACCTCACATGACACATGTCAACACATGGGAAGTCGGCACCAAGGTAAAAAGACCATTTTACCCTTGGTCCATTAAGGCATGAATAGTGTTGGGCTTTGATTTTGGGCTTTTAATTTTAATTAAGGCTTTGATTATTTTGGGCTTTTAAATCCATAATTCAAACCCATAATTAACAAATTAAAATCCAAATCAAATATATATAATTGTCATATACAATTATATTTCTTTTCGGTTGTTGTTCGGTAACTTTTATACAACGTAACGTGTACGTTTATAATTAACCGTTGTTTCTGCTTGTCATTCTAAATGACATTTATAATTTAATTATATCATGTATAATTAATTATAACCATCTTAATATTAATTATAATCAATTTATAATTAATCAGTAAGATTCTCCGAGTAGCTCCTATATGGTGTGACCCAATAGGATCTGTGTTATGTTGGTAAACAGAGTTAAAACTGTTTTAACTTCTATAATCATGGGTGGCGTCTGGCAACACATCATGACCATCCAATTACACAGATGATGCTGTACTGTACAATATCACGATCCAGTAAACAATTTACTTGTGTCAGTTCTTCTGTCTCATAGCTATCAAATCAGTTTCAAGGTAGATGTGTGTCATCCTTGGTAACTGTATCTTTTCTTGATCTTGAGTAGATTATCAAATATAATTACTCTTGTAATTATACCGCATGCAGATAATCTAACTCTATCAAGGGGCCCAGTGATGCTATAGCTCGTATAGAGATACGAGGGACAAATAGTATTCTTGGCAGACCATCACTTCCTCAGCTAAGTCATATATATGGAAATGCTACCGTTATGGCTGATTTTTACGGACAGCGTTAGATAACACTTACTCATATATATTTCTTAGTGGGAACAATAAATACCTCATATTGTAGAACTTTGACACTGAATGAAAACATAAATGACACGAACACAATTCTATTTAATGTTTCATTCGGGGTCTGTCAAATACCATGTTCCTAGAACATGTATCCATGTGATTAAAATGACATCTCGTGTCAGGTGGTTTGTAAAACTTAACCATCTTTTAATCCACATGCTAACCTTATCGCGGTAATTAGTGTTCCTGCTAATTACCTTGGTCAGTGACTTTTAAGAGTATATATTATCTATATTATGGAGTTTCACAATTTCAGTCATGAACTCGAAATGATCCATAATTTCAATAATACTCAAGGCAACAAAATGATATATAAATAAACATTCAATTCATGAACAAAGCTTTATGATTAACTTATCGTATTATTGACTTCTAGATTATTACAAACTAACAGAAATCACCTATTATGCATATGGGAACTCTGTCTTGATCAGTATACTCCTCTATTCTTTGCCACAACAATGGGTTACCCCTCCTAGTTGGATCCCCATAGATAGCAATTAGCAGCCAAGCTTCATTCGCTCCATGCTCAGACACTTCAGCCACAATGAGGTTTGGATCTGCCTCTAGAATTTGAACCTTAATCTGATTACCCCAGATCAACCAAAGGCCACCAGATTGACCATTGGATGGGACTATTTTATAATTACACAGGGCCAATGTTTTAGCTCTCTTTTCCGCCTTATAGTAGTTACAGCGTGTCTCTGAAATGAAGGCAATTTGGGCCCCTGTGCAACGAAGGTATCGATTTAACGTGTCCACTGTCGTGCCTCCGCTACCCCGACAGTTCCACGCGAGTATATTCATATATACTTTGCCGGCGCATTGAGGCTCGCCGGCCTTTGCCTTTTTAGTGAAGAAGAGTGAGTTTGTTCCCTTATCTGCAAGTCCAAATTTGTCTCGGTCCGAGTCAGACCCTCAAGCCCTGCTACCATGCCCGAACCTGAGTTTAATGGTGGTGATTGCGCCTCTGAGTGCCTCCTTTTGTTTCTATGAGGTGACTGGTCCTCATTTTCTTTAGGAACCTGAGATGAGCAAGTGACCCATGCCCCCAACTTTGGCTTTAATAATTCAACCGAGTTAAAGCGACCTGCATTGGCCGGATCATGTGCAATTTCAGTGAGTCGTGCATGGTCTGAGCATGTCACCAGTTCATGCCCCAGACATCCACAAAAGACACATATTCGAGTGACTTTCTCGTATGAGCAGCAAACAGTGAGTTCACCAAGCGCTGGGTGTGTTAACTTGACTCTATCCTTCAGTGGTTTGTCTAGAGGGACAATGACCTTGAATTTCACAAAGCGGCGGCCACTGCTGAAGCCATGGACCGGTGTAGAAACCGGTTTCCCAATCTCACAGGCCATGATGTCTAGTCCCTCCTCTTTCAAAGCATTGATGGGTAGATTATAAAACTGTACCCAAAGTGTGGCAGAGTTGATGTGGTTTGGGGCTAGATCGTTTTGTGACTTGACAGATTTGAGAGCAACAATATCACCTCTGAAGGACCATGTCGCCCCTTGCTGAATCCTTTTCTTGTCTTCCACCTCTGAGAATTCTACCAAGTAACAATTCCGAGCTATTGGCCGGATGACTGTCCCGGGGTCCACTCTCCAGACACTTAAGATTGCTGAAATAAATGGCCCGTCATGAACAGTACGATAAGTTATCACCCTCGCAAGGAGACACATCTCCAAGTCAGTGCTAGAGGCGGCATTTAGGGGGATCTCCACCGGTTTTTGAGTGTGCTCGGAGGTTTGAAGACCAATGAATTTCTCAATTGAAGCCTCATCCTCTGCAGAGAGATTAGCCATCTTGGGTTTATTCAATCCTTGAGAGAAACAGGGTATAGTGTTTAGGTGACTTTTGCTGGTGTAGATAGGTGTAAGGGTTGGTTTAGAATTATTTTTTGTAGCAGGTGAGTTAGAAAGTGGGGAGCCTGGATAAGGGCCTAAAATCGAATTTCTATTGGTATTGGGTCTCGTTGAAATTTTTGCATTTCTATGTGGCATGGGAAAAAAAATGGAAATTTTTTTTTTCCGGGACCAGAATGTAAATAAGTTGTCGAAAATGGAAAAAAAAATGCTGAGTTAAGAAAGCCATATTAATATTTCTATTTAGATCTGAACCGTCTGATTATATTTGCATGAATATTAAAAGAGTCCCGTGCATTCCACGTCGGATCAGATTGGTCCGAATTCTGATTGGACGGTTTAAATATAAGAAGATATCAGACCTGTTCATCTGTTCGTACAACAAAATATGAAAGAAAAAATAGAAAAAGAAAAAAAAATGAGAGAAAGAAAGATGGGGTGAAGGAAGGCTTTATATAAATTCAACAATTTTTTGTAATTCCAATTGGAATACAGAAAGAGGTACGTGCACCCCGATAGATTAAAATCCTGTCTCCGCCTCTGATTTGCAAATATACCTTTACTTGTTGGATGTAAAAAAGGATCAAGTTCATACTACTTATTGGATATGTAATGTTGCCCTTATAAAAGATAAAGTAAGCCTCTCTTATCTAATTTTCTTAATGTTTTTTTTTTTTTAAACAAATGAATGATCAATCTTATTCAATTTATGTTCACTGATTCAATGAGTGCACTAGTACCTTTTGCCTGTAGCCATTTTTGGATATGGCCATTTATCCTTTGCTTCTGCTTCCAGTTATTCATATTGATACTATTACTACACTTCTATACCATACCTAATCTTTGTAGAACAAATAGATATTTAATATGCCTAATTATCTATTGACATTATTGTGTTTTGTTGCATACTTATTAATCATTCAAAATAATTGGTTTATAAACTTACAAGAAACAAAAGCTACCGTTTTTTTCTTGACATGACAGGAAGCACCTTATGTTATTCCAAATTGCAATCCAATGCATCTTAGCTTTATTTAGTACCTTGTTTGGTGTTGTGAAATACTTATTGGTGATTATATTATTAACAGACATGGGCAAGTATGTTTTTCTGACATTTATATATTAGCAATTTATCAATGACATAGTTTGAGGTGTTTTTCCTAATTACAGGAATCACAAGGTGCTTTGTGTAAAAAGTTTGTTAGACTCTGTGTTTTTATATGCTACTATTTTGAAGCTTTATAAGAGCATTGGAAATGGCTTTCAAATGCAATTGCAAAGTCCTTGTTGATAGTTTAATTTCTATTTTCAAAAATATTGAACTCTTTCAAAAGCACTTTCATTTGAGAAAGTTGACGGCTACTATTATTTAAAAAAGTAAAATTTTGCAATTACTACTCTTTCATGAATGAATTTATTTTGCAATTAGTGGCTATTTTCAATTTAACAACTGTCTTACAATTGTTAATCAATTGCATTGATGGAGATGCTCTAATAAAACATAGATAGAGCATATGTTGAGCAATGTGAGGAGCTTTGGGCAGCGGTTTCACATGAAAATGTACTTGGAGATAAAATTTTACATTATTTTGATTTTTTTTACTATTTTTAAAATAATTTAAAAATTATGGACCATCCAAGAGTAGCGACTTTCAACCTATCTAAATTTGTTTATTAAAAGTAAATCTTGTCTCCAACGACATTTTCATATAGAAATCATGTTGAGTAATTTAGATTAATTGTTTGAATTTCAAAAACGTAGATACGGGTCCATAGTACAGGCCGATCCACTCTTTGCAAAGTATCATAGCCTCACTCAAATTTCATAGCTGCTTTAGTATCTGGACCTGAGCATTTAGATTAATAATGTAACATGAAGTACAGATCCGAAAGCAAAGTAAAATAATGAATATGTATTTATTTCAGCCAGCATTTGATTTAAGTTTTGTTTGAATAGGTGTTACACTATAAGTTGCATAATGACCTTTGGAGGAGAACTCTGCTGAGACAGCACAACGCTGATTTGTCAAAGGCGTGTACATAGAGAAAATAATGTCATGAGAGACACTTATGGAATCAGACTTTCAAGTTATGGGGGTCAAATATGAATGAAAATCAGTTTTATAAAAATTTTATACTGTGAATGGAGGTCAATATTACTGTATATATAACATTTTACTTTATATTATATAGAAAATCGTTTATAAGTTCAAATTTTTTTCAAAATAAATGGGGTCAACTGACTCCCATTACTTGAATCTAGCTCTGCCTCCGATGAAAGAAGATCTTACAGTTCATTTATTCTTTTAGGTTGTGGGGTTAGCGGTATACATTTTTTCTTTTTTGAATGTCTTGATCCGAAATGAAATATACTGAGATCTAGAATACGGGAAATATCAAATATGGACCTTTTTTCTTTCTTCTGAGAAAGAATAATATGTATAGCATAGGAATAGAAGTGAATAATATGTATGGCATAGGAATAGAAGTGAATAATATGTATGGCATAGGAATAGAAGTTTGTTTTTCCAATTATGATACAAGATCATTTTTGGAGCAGGTATTATTGCCATTTTACATAAATTGCAACTTCGGCGCCTTTCTTTTTCCTCTCTGGTGTTCACATCTATCTATAGATATAATTTGGGATGTCTCGGTACTGTTCATCTACAGTAACATTCTACTTCTTCACCGTTTGATTTGTTTTGAACGTTTGGTGATTTATTTTCAAAGATGAGTTACTCTCTGACAAATAGGTCCCCTTTCACTGTAGTTGCTTTCGTCAGAACTTTCCACCGTGTTCCTCATGTTTCATTTACATTCTTCTAAAAAATTGCCCTCTTTTCCTCTTGCCGGGTTCTACAAAAATACCTTCTCCTCTCTATCTCTCTTCTTTCGATTCTGAATACGATTTCTTCTTCTTCGTCTCTCATCTTTCGATATTGCTTGACGCTCGCCGCTATCTCTTCTCTCCGCTCGCTTTCGCCGTCCTCTCTTTCCTGCGATCTCCATGTCGTCGGAAGCCAAGGTTGGCTTTCTTAATTACGTTCTTCCTTCCTTGAATTTCCTATATTGCAATTTTTAAATTTTTTTCCCTAATAGATAAGGAGAATATTTCCATAATTAAAATAATGATTGTCGTAAGATATCAAGGCTAATTGTGGCCCCCCACCTCATCATATTTCTGTTGTCGAATAAGATTTTACCCCTCTTTTCCTATCTCTTTGTGATTACCATCCAAATCAGAACTTGCTGTTATTTATGAAACTGAGTAAGAAGTACTAAATCTCATGGCAAAAGATGTCATCAATCATCAGGTTCATATCTGAATTTTGCTTGGAAATTGTTGAATTGCTCAACTTATGGCCGTTTGGCTCAATTTTGTGTCTCTATAATATGAAGGATGATTTTTTACCCTGAGTAATAGCAATTTTTACTAGAAAGTTGAGCAATCCAACGACATGAATAGCAATTTTACTTCGGTCTCCATAATAGCAATTTTATCAATAACCATCACAGCGACATGAAGAACGATTCTTTACCGCCAGTAATTTCTGTGATGTTTTCCTAATATATAAATAAACTGATGATTGTCGTTGCATTTTTTTTTAGTAAGACCATGCAGTCTTCAACCTTTATAGTGTAACAGTTTGATGTAGTACTGATAATTAATCAAAGATGTTATCTTATATTCTTTAAATAGCTTTATGGTAATTAATCCTATTACTCTTTTATGTACTCACATTTTTGAAATCTTTGTTGTTCTCTTCTTTTGTAATTTTAAGATTTATCTTCAGCAATCAACATCTTCGCTCTGTCTACAACTATTAAGGTATCTTTCTGACTTTTTTCAATTTGAGAAAAATTTATTATTGAAATTAATAAAAAAGATTAGTGTATTTTTTTTAAAACTGTTGCAAATACTCATTTCCCTATCTGTACGTGTGTGTCTCTCTTTATACAATTACAATATATTTTTCAGCAATATGTTAAATATTGTTGTAATTGGAGTCAAGAAGCATATTTTTTTTCATGGATTTCACTTACTACTGACCTATGTTTTAGAAAAAAAACATACTTAATAATGAGTTTCTCAAATTAATTTCTTACTTCTACTTGATGCTGTACAAGTTACTCTTTATGTACTCACAGTTTTTTATTCTTCGTTGTTTTCTTCGTTTGCAGATTTAAGATCTATCTCCAGAAATACATACACAACATCTTTGCTCTATCTACAACTCTTAAGGTATCTTTCTAACTTTTTTTTAATTTGGGAAAAACATATTGTTGAAATTAATAAGAAAGCTTACTGTATTTTTTCAAAACTGTTGCAAATACTCATTTTCTATCTGTATGTGTGCATGTGTGTCTGAATTCTGAAATAACAATATATTTTTCAGCAATCAGTTAAACATGGTTGTAATTTATAGATAAGAACCATAATTTTCTCCATGGATTTTACCTACTACTGTCCTAGGTTTTACAAACTATGATTTTTACTTAATAGTGAGTTTCTCAAATTAATTTCTTACTTCAACTTGACGCTGATTTAGGCTATTATCAAATTCTCATTGACATTATAGTTTTTTTGTTAGAAATAAGCACCTTAGGTAATTTGTTTAGTCTTATTTGACACTGATCTAGGTGATGAGTGAAAATGATAGAAACGACTCTAAAAAGGTTGACATAAGGAGAGGAAAAAGAGTACGACGAAACTCTCCAGCTAGGCCGAGAAGCTCCGGGGAAGCACATTCATCATACTCTTTCACTTATGACATAGAACAATCATACGCCATTCTTGATCAGTTAGAAATGTCATCACGAAAGATTTATTCGAGACAACTTCTGATAGGTAATGTTATCATTTCTTCTAAATTAATATAGCAAGAAAAATAACCTTTGTATAACAAATTAACCCAATAAAGCTTCTTTTCCCTATGAAAAAATATATTAAAACATACAATTTTTTTGAAACAGTACAAGGTTCATCATCGTCCAATCCGAGATCATATCAAACACAATTTACATCTGCTAACATACACACAGAGGGATTTTTCAGCTTCACCCCAACACGAACAGATATTGGAAGAGAATGTTCCCAATCCTCCTTGCAACAAAACACATACAAGTAAGTCTATATCACAATATGCACATATATATATTCTTGATATTTTAAAATTACTCTATCGTCTATATTGCTTTCTATGGAATCTCAAAATATTTGTATATGACATTTATAATTCCACTCATAGCACAAACATTTATTCTGATTCATTGGTTAGGAAAATATACGTATCCACTTGATTTAGGAGCGCCTGATCATTTGTGCAACTATTGCGGTGTATACTACTGGCATGCGAAAAAGAGTAGTAAAATATCAACCGTAAAAAATCCACGATATAATCTTTGTAGGGAGGAAAGAGTTTCCATACCAGCTTTAAAGGAACCTCCAGATTTGTTAGACAAATTATTAGATCTTTCAAAAGACCGCGCTCAATCATGGAAAAAACTGATAGCTTAATTAGCCTCTACCCGTCATATAGAGCTCACATCAGCACTAATTGGGAGAGCAACATAACCTTTAGAGGTGATCGGAGAGGAAGAAGAGGAAAAGAGAAAGCGGAGTTTCTACAGAGCCTCGATTTTGGGATATCGCCAATGTAGGAAGCTCAAATCCTTCGGATGTGAATCAGCCTCCTCATCCTGCTCGCTATTCCCCTGCTCCTCACCTCCCTCCACCCTCCCCTGATCCGCATGTGCAACACCTCTGAGAAGGCCAAGGCCAGGGGCAAGCGCAAGCGCAAGGGCCAAACCCTAGCATCACAATCAGTGCCGAAGTGAGCTTAGTTATTATTTTTTTTCCCTCTTATTTTGCTGATGGTGTCAGGGTATATGCTTGATTCTGGTTATGAATCAATGAATCAATTTTTGTAGTTAGATTAAAGTCAAAGATATTGAATGTGGTGCACCAAGTAGAGAAAAGAGTGGGCATAGATGAAAAATAAATCATGTAATGCATTGCTTCTCTGATAAAAAAAATACAGCACATTAGGATATGGTATAGACCTAATTTTTTCTTATCCAAGCTTCCGACTCTTGTCCAGTCTTGATAACAATAGATGCATCCAATTGTACTCTCCATACAAATTTCAGAAGATTTATTGTAGGCATGTGTACAATGCAATGGTGGGAGGATTCAGGAGATCACCTAGATTTGGACTCTTTGATTGATTTGAGTTTGTATATACTTATTTTCCACTTCCTTCCATATTTTCTAGATGAGATAATAAGCATGCCAAAGAAGAAAAATTCTGCCCAAGGGAGAGTGCCACACAGAGCTCCAGTAAGTTCACATTTCTATAATGTTAATTATGAATCATTTCTTATTTTTTTAATATATTCCATCTAATTGGTATGAAATATATTATCAGATAAAAACATAATCTTTCAAAATGGCGGGTTGCAGTGAGACAAGTAAGATCTATTGTTTAGTTTTCAGTACCCTGCTGGTCAGGTCCAGTAAGTTTCACCTGTCTTGAACAACCCACTTACAAAAATGATGTTGCTCATGATATTAAGATCATTCCATTTGAAAATCATGAACAGCTAAGGAATCCAAATTACTCTCAACTCCAGTTTTCTCACATAGCAAAATTACAACAATATTGTTGTATATAACAACATTAAACTCATTCTCTTCGAAAATCATGTCTTTTAGAAAATCCAATCCCTCCTCAACTTCTCTTCTCTTTGACAACCCATCTATCCTATTGCTGTAGGTCACCACATCGAAATAATCTTTTTAAGAAATTGTGTTGCCACGAACCGATGCTTCTATTTCACCTTTTTTGCGCAACCGATCTATAAGACATTTTGCACACACCCTTTACGAATCATGTGATCAACATAACCCAATACCTATCCATAAGAGTCTTGCATGTTACAACAATTCATAATTTCATGATTAATGTTTTGGGAAAAAATAAATTAGAGCTGTATTATATGTCAACTTTGAATTATCAGTTTTCATTGTTACATCAATTACAAGAGAATAATTTCAGCAATTCATAAGTGACTATGCCACTGTATTTTAGTAAATATTTAAGTTAACTGTTACTATTACTTAAATAATTGGTGCTAACTGACTTCACACAGCTATTTATGTTCTGCTGTACTGCTTCAGCACCTTAGTCCTTCTTTGGCTATTAAGGTATTCCTCCACTCTTTTTTTTTTATTTCACAAAATATATTTTAAATTCTCAATTTATTTTCACAAATTTGTTGTAGATATTTATTTTACTTTCAGTTCATATGTATACATATCTTAATATAATTACGATTTTTATTCAATCAATTGAATTGCGTTAGAGTTGGCATCATGATATCAAGCTTTTTTGTAAATTTCACTTAATGCTAAACTATCTTATTATCAATCCTCATAGGTAGTATAGGCCTTTAGTCAGACACTAATTTCTTAAGTATTTTTCTCAATTTTACTTGATTTTTTTTTTGTTTAGTTTGTGATGCTATATGAGTCACTCTGATCACTTAATTATTTTAATTTCTAAAACATGATTTATATTTCATCAAATTCATTTTCAATAATTAATATGCTAATACTTTGTTATATAATCAAATTTGGCTTTATTCATATAAGAGATAAAATACTAATTCAAGTCTAAATAATATCCTTAATTTTTTTGTAGTTGAATACTTATGCTCCTGCATTGTGCATGATTCATTTTTGTTATCGTCTCAGCCCAGCTGCATATTTCTTCTGCTGAATTGAAGTAAGGAGAGAATCATAGGAAGTGGTTAAAAGCATTGTCCAATGCAATAGGGTTTGATTGCACAATGTGGGATACTAAGAATCGGAAAATTGTGGTGATTTGAGAAAAGAAATAACACCATCTTATACTGGTAAACATTTCTTTGATGGCATGATAGTATGCACCAAAAAATATATCATACTAGATTTGCTTATGTGATTTATTCAGCCAACAATTTTGTTTTATTTAAGCAATATTGTCTATAATCATGTCTCAGAAAATTCCACCAAAAAAGAAAGAAAGGCAAACAAGAAAAAAAGAAAAGAAAAGGAAAAACGTCCAAAGAAAGTGTGTTGTTGGCAATTGATATTTCCATTCAATTTTAATGCATGATTGGTTTGTTACATTTGGTTCCTCGAGTCAATTAGTGTGCCATGATGCATTATAGCTCAAAAAATTTTGACATGTGCTTCTTTCAATATCAAATTAAAATTTAAACATTATTGCACACGTTGCGAAGCAATCTAAAAAACTTCCTCTTTTACAGTGGGGAGAAGAACAAGGGAAAAGAAAGGAAGAACAGTTGAACCGCAACTACACAAGATGTTTAACATATTTAATTAGTTGTTTATTAAAAAAAACGCTTCCAAACTATGTTTGTAACTATTGCCAAAAGGAATGGAATGCTCTTATAAAGCGCTTATTCCAAACTTAGTTCATAGACCAGTCTTACTTTATACCACTCAAGACTACAAATTGTACAACTTTTGTAGCATCTAAACAAAACTATGTGAAGTTGTGAACCATTTGTGTAATTTGTTTTGTTGTACAGTTTTTATTGTGTTCTTACAATAACTTATTCATTATCACTATGCATAGAAAATATTTTATACACTTTTCTCTTCGCATTGAAAATATTGCCGAAGCGTAGCGAGGTCTTTGGCTAGTAATGTATTACAGTGGGTAATACACACATTTCTCATAAAAGATGCATTCAATTCACATTACGGGCCAAACTTTCGGAATCGGAGACCCAAGAAACTGAATTGGGCCTTGCGGACCCAATTTTCGGAATGAAGACCCAAGAAACTGAATTGGGCCGAAAACAAAACTGCGTCTAATCGCCTCCTTCGCACAGAGGAGAGATTGAGAGAGAGAGAGAGAGAGAGAGAGCAGAGAGCATGAGGCGCGCCATGACCGCACTAGCTCTTCCCTTTTCTCATCTCCTTCCAAAACCGATTCCTCCATTAAAACGCAAGCTACCTCCTTCCCATTACCTCTTTTCAAGATTCCGAGTTTTCTCCTCCTCTAGCGCAACACCACTCACCTCTCCTGCTACCCCTTGTTTTTCGCCTCCTCCAAAAAATGGCGTGGGGCTCGATTTGGAACCTTATCTAGCTTGTTCAATGCCTGGGAGGCGTCTTAAAGTGGCCGTGCTGATCAGTGGTGGGGTTGATAGTAGCGTTGCGCTTCGCCTCCTTCATGCCGCTGGTCACAAATGTACAGCTTTCTACCTCAAGATCTGGTTCCAGGTTTTGTTTCTTCCTTTTTAATGAATTCCTCTTTACTTTTGGATATGGCTACCGGCTATCCGAATTTTTAGTTCCTGCACTGCTACCCCTACTATAAATTATGTCACCATGGTTGCTTTTCAATCTATGGGTTTCATTTCATTAGAATATAGTTAATATTAGTATTAGTCAAGGTTCTAAATAGCGATTATAGCGGCATAGCGGGGAGACCCAAAAAAAAAGCTATTGCGAATAGCGTAGCTATAGCGGAAGCTATCACACATAGCGATTTTCCCTTTTCAAACTTTATATTCTATATTTCTACTAATTATCAACATAATCAATATTAGAGAATGGATGTAACAACTAAATGACAACTAATCTAAGTCTATACTTTTTATCAATTACGCAAATAAGAAGGAAAAAAAATCTAAAAAGTAACATTATTTAATAGTTTATACTTCATGGTATTACATATTATAATAGACAAAGAGCAATTAATTTTATAAGGTAAATGAAGTCAATATACATATTTAAACATTTTATAATTATAATAATAATCAAAATCAGCTTTCAATTGAAACGAACGATAATAATTTTACAAATGAATACTATAAAAAGAGTAATCAAAATGAAGAATTAGTATTTGAATATTTCTCGATATAGAATGATATAATAAATCACAAATAAAAATAGAAGCATATAGTTTGGTTTAGTATACTTATCGTAGAAAACCATGTAGCATTAGAAATAAGAATAGAAGTACAGAAGTCCATATAAATTGCAAAAAAAAATCATGTAGCATAGCGGTAGCTATAGCGGGTCTCATATAGCAGTAATAGCGGTCAGCTATTATAGCTATAGCGGTCGTAGCTGAGTTAGCGCAATTTTATCTCATAGCTTAGCGTTTATGGTCTGGAAAAGCTATAGCGCGGCTATAGCTAGCTATTTAGAAGCCTGGTATTAGTATTATTACTATCACTATTACTATTACTATTACTTTCACTTTCACTTTTATTTTTATTACTACTTTATTACTACTTATCTTTATTTTATATGATTGTGATTGGGTTTCATTTCTAGCCTACCCCAACTTGTTTGGGACTAAAGGCTTGGTTGTTGTTGTTGGTTGCTTTTCAATCTGAATTTTCGAAGAGGAAAAAACAATTAAGTTGTGAAATAATTATACCCAGTAAACTGCATGTGACATACAAATGATTTCCTTGTCTAAATTTGTGCAAGATTATGTATATATGGTATTGCTGGCATTGTGATTTACATAAAAATTGTAGTGAGTATATTCTACATATGTTTGAAAGAAAATGATGCGAAAGTCACAGATGAATTTTAAAGCCTATTGTGTATTCTGAGAAAGGTGATTATTTGAAAATAGAGTCCTCTTTTTGTCCAATTCTGAATTCAAAATTAATAGCGTGATCCAATCAGAAGTATGCATCATAGTTGTGTGATATGCATTAAAAATTTAACAGCAACAAAATCTAGGTCTTTTGGATTGTATAAATGTAAATTTCTAAACTTATTATTAGTTTTAATTGATTGCACCTTGTGTTAACACGTACCATGTAGGAAGATTTTGAGAATTTCTGGTCGGAGTGCCCATGGGATGAAGACCTCAAGTATGCAACAGCTGTTTGTGATTCTGTATGTCCAACACCTCCCCCCCCCCCCCATACACTACAATCACATACTGCACCTATTCTTGCACATTGATATCTCTGTGTGTACGCTGAAATAAATCCCCAAAAAGAAGGAAGAAGAACTACCAGAATGGGAGATGTGCATTTCTTTGAGTGAGGCTATGGTACTATGCATAGGGCAGATTGGTCCATACTATGGATCAATATCTTCATTTTTAAAGTTCATATAGTCGATCTAAACCGTTCAAGATGAATCTCCATATGAAAATTTACTTGCAGACTAAATATTTTACTATTTTTTTAGATAGATAGAAAATCACTACCTTTGAAATTTGAATGGTCTACAATTTTTAGGTTAAGTGATTTTCTAAAATTATTGTAAAAAACGTAAAATTTGATCTAAAAGTACATTTTTCTTGTTGTTGTAAAAAATGTAAATTCAAAACGGAAATATTGATCCATAGTACAGACCAATTGAAGCTCTGCATAGTTCCATAGCCTCACTCCATTTCTTTTGAGTAGCTTCTAATTATGATAGTCCTACTTTCTGATAATGCAAGAGATGCAGCATCATATGACATATTACTATTCAGCAGGTTGTTCATCCACTATGATCCAAAAGAAAGTCTTAACTTTTCTAAAGACCATAGAAACAAGTTGAATAAAACACAAATAGAAAATTGTTTCTTAAAATAATCAGTGTTTTTCTTTTTGTAATGCTGACAAATTTGTAAGCTTTTTGACTGATAATATAGATCGACGTGCCTTTGGAAGTTGTCCATTTATCAGATGAATACTGGAACAATGTGGTAAATACTCATTAAAAAATATGCATTTATCTAGCATTACTACATTGTAGATGTTATCTATTTTTATTACATTGCTTCAGGCCATTTAGTTGAACTGATATCTTTTGGTCTTTGTAGGTTTCTCACATAATTAATGAGTATCGCTGTGGCCGTACTCCAAATCCTGATGTGCTTTGCAACACAAGAATAAAGTTTGGTATGTTAAGAGAAAGTAGTTGGTTCATTATAGTAGTTCACTAATTATGTGTCTATTTCATCTGATTGTAATACTTGTGCCCGAGTTTTCATTTTCAGGTGCTTTCTTGGAAGCGGTTAAAAAAATGGAGTTTGATTACATTGCTTCAGGCCATTATGCACATGTAGTACACAGTTCACCAGAGAACCCAAGCGGGCTATCTATTCTTAAATTGTCACGGGATATGGTATAAAACTGCAACCTCTTTTTTATTTTTGATAGAATCTTTGTAAGTTATACCTAATTGTATGCATATATACTAATATTATTGTTTTTGCTTACGGGCTTTAATTAAAAAAAAATATTATATTGTTTTCTTTTGCTTAGTTTTCTTGTATAAAGGTACTTCATTGTGTGCAATATCTAACAACCATTTCCAATTATTGTCAGGTGATTTTTTATTTATTAATTATTATTTTCTCACTATAGGTTAAAGATCAAACTTATTTCCTTTCACATCTATCACAATCTCAACTTAAGAGGCTTCTGTTTCCTTTGGGATGTATGCAAAAGGTGGGGTAAGCTTCTCTTTGTTTTCTTCCTTGACAACATTTGAGACCCAATTTTTCCAAAACCCGAGCATTTGATATTATATAATTGTTATAGCTTTTACTAAATATAGTTATGTATTGATAGGATGAAGTGCGAAGTTTAGCCCATTGCATGAATCTACCAAACAAAAATAGGAAAGATTCCCAAGGAATATGCTTTCTGGGAAAGGTAAATACTTCGTACTTGGATTTCTAGTGTTACTGGCCCCTGTTTATGTTTACAAGTACAATGGGAAAAGAACAAACTGATAGGATTGAGATATAAATTTCTAGTCTTACAAGCACAAAAGGCTAAATCAAGTTTGATTTTCTTAGAATCTAGGGAGCAAGGAAATAAGAGTCAAAATGGAGATTTCCGTAAGAGATAACTGCTTCTGGGATTTTGTTTATCAAAACAAAGTCTGTGGATTTTTGTGAGCTTCTGAGTTTGCTCAACTTTTGTTAATACTTGAAAGTTTATATGTAGGTAAAATTTAGTGAGTTTGTTGAAAAACACATCGGAGAGAGAGAAGGGGTGATTCTAGAGGCTGAGACAGGTGATTACCTAGGAAACCACCGTGGCTTTTGGTTCTACACTATTGGTCAACGCCAAGGTCTACGTCTACCTGGTGGGCCCTGGTACGCACCAATGAGACCATACAGTCTGTACAATTTACGAAGTACCAATTTTAGCCAGGGGCATAGCCAGGATAATTAGCAGGGTGGGACAAATTTTTGGATGAAGCATAATTTTGTTATTATTAGATTAATAAAAAAAATTTATTATTTTTTCCTGAGAAAAACATTGAAATAAAAACATATTTTGGAGAAAAATTTCAGGGGTAGGCAAAATTTTATAATTTTTTTAAGCTTAAGTATACTTCTATAAAAAAAAAATCTTTAAAAGGCACAAAAATAGAAGTATATTCTTGATAATTTTTTGGGACGGTGGGAAGCGCCCACCCCTGATTATAGCTGTATGTAGTGCAGATAGAAGCAGCAAAACACATTTAATATTACGTCAATTAATCAGATGGGATCTATGAAGTTGGCAGATTAAGCTATTCTGGTACAGTACATAAAATCATGTATGTAATATTCTTTGTTATGCAGGTATGTTGTTGGAAAGGACACACATCATAACGTGGTTTTTGTATCCAGAAAGTATTTTTCTGTAGACAAGAGGCGGCGCACATTTCGTGTGGGATCATTGATGTGGTTTAATGGCTTCTGTCCCGCAGATGACGAACAAATTCATTGCAAGGTATCATGCCTTGTACCATTTCTGGATTGCTTGGTCTAAGAAGTTCTAAAGTTAGCTAAAGTTTATCTTATAGTCCAAATTAACAGTAAGATTTCCGTAAGACCCAATGAAGCATAGAAAAAAGAAAAAAAAATGGTATAAAAGAGAGATTATTTCCTACCAATCTTTATAGACAACTTTATAATGGTCTAAATAGCCAACTTATAATTTCTTCATCTCAGGTTCGGCATAGTCCTGATTTTTATGAATGCAATGTAAAGCATGAGCCAAGTAAGGATGATAAAAATGAGGATTGCTTGGTAGTACATCTAAATGAAGACGATCAAGGATTAGCTGCCGGTCAATTTGCAGCTTTTTACCGTGGCGACACATGCTTAGGGTCAGGTATCATATCGAACACCAGCGATGGAAAGACATTTCCTATTTGTTCAAGGGCTCTGGAGCTTGCGAAACTGGAAGACAAGTCAAAACTCGGTAAACCAGTTAGGATAATTAACTTGTAGAACAGGGTGTGATTAGGGATGCTATGGAGATGGATATGATAGTGCAGTTTTGCTCCAGTTCTCTTCACATGAAGAACCAACTGTTTTTTGGTGCTCTGCTCTTGCAGGATGTTAGAAGGTTCGAGGCTAGGTGAAGTACATGTTGAATGGGCTTATAGCTCAGGTGTTCGACGTAGATAGATTTTAGGTTTTCAAAAGTGTATTATATTACAGTGAAATAATAAATGCTGGGTGGAGAGTTCAGAAGCACCTGTGCAAATTCCAGTTGGTCAAAAGCTTTGGTAGTTTTTGTTTCTTGAGAAGGGTTGCAGAAGATGCATGGTCGTGAGAGGGATTTGAAATTGGCTGGGGCTGCCAAGCTTTTTAGTGGTAAATTCAAGCTTCCGAATTGAGGATGTTTTTATAATGGAAAAGCTTCTTGTCATTTCTGACTTCTGAGCTTCTCAAAATTGTAGATCCCTTTTTTGCTTTGCTTTGTTGTGCTTTAAGCCAAGTTTGCGGAAGGAATCGGGTTCTAAGAAAAACTGACATGCCAATGGATTGTAAGAATAGCTACCAAACGCATAAAATATATTTAATTCCTGTTTAGCATCAAGATGCATACTGACATTTTCAAAAAAATCACGCAGATCAGGTATGCACGAATCTTGACATTTATCAAACAAGCTCCGAGTCCGACACAAATCTCAGACCAATTTTTTTTTTTTTTTTAAGACGTCATAAATTTTTTTTTTTTCCCAGTGAAAAGAAAGACTTGTCCCAATCGCAAGAGAAAAAAAGAAAATCAAACAATTGCTCATCTTTTATCTAATTTCAAAGGATCATCCGAAAAAAAAAACACCAATCATATTCAATTGGGACAACAAAAGCTCTTTAATTTAGGTAATTCTCCGACAAAAAAAATGCACTTTGATTTGCGCAGAAATTCATCACACTATACAAGCCTTCACATTTTATTATACATCTTTTTTTTTAAACAACAAAAAACTATTCACCGTAGAAGGAAAAAAAAAAACTAAACTAAAAAACAATAAAAAAAGAAAAGAAAATGAAGAAACATCTCATCACCAAATTTGAACCGACTGATATCAATCAAACGGAGGAGGAGGAGGCTGAATCCCTCTCTACCTGAAGGCACGCGAGAGACGGGAGAAGATCCGGTGAAAGCCAAGGCGGAAACGAAAGAAGGCGCGGCGGGAGATGGGCTCAGATTCGCGCACAAACAACTCGATGGATTGCACGAAAAGATTAAGGCTCCGAACCGGCGGCACGTAAAGCGTCAACGGCGCCGCCGAGAAAGCCACGGCGAGGAGGATCTGAAGCATCTATCTACCTCCGCCGACAGAACGATTTGTGTCTATCTCTCTCTATTTTGGGATTCGATTTGTCGAGAAGCTTCTCTTCTCTTGATTAGAATAGATTATCTTTGACTCTGCGCTACGGTGCTACCCTTCTATTTCGCGTGAATAAGAATAAATTAAGTTTCACTTGCTTTCTAGAATCCGTATCACTCAGGTACCTGAGGTGCAAGTGGTAAATCCCAACCATTTATTTCACTTAACACGAATCTCAAAGTAGATCTAAGTCTCAACAGGCACCGGGTTAGGGGTGTTCAAACCGAAATAAAATGATCAAATCAAAATTTTCTTCGGTTTTCAAAAATAGAACTGAACCAAATCGATTAAGAACCGTATCGAACAAACCGAAGTAAATCTATTAGTATCATTATTAACGAAAAGAATACATTGTCATACACAACAATTGTAGTTCGGTTTGGTTCGGTCCGGTTTGGTTTAATGAAATTATTATAACATCAATAAAATTTGAGTCGAACCAATATAAACCAGTCGGTTCGGTTTAATCGATTTTGAAATGTCTAAACCGAACCATTTAAACCAAAATTATTCAAAATTTCAACCGTACCGATCCATTTAATATGAAAAACTGATCTATTTAAACCAAAAATTTTGGTTCAATTAAAAACCTAATAAACCGAACCGTTTGAACACCCCTATATAGGATTGAATTTGAGTTAATTGAGATTAATCTGGGTCGTCTATTGTTTTCAATTGCACCTTAGGTAGAGGGGAATCCGTATCCTCTCTGGTATTGCAGAGGATCACCCTCACTTTACAATTTGAGATTAAATTTCAACCAGTTGGTATTCGGGCCGCAATAGGGGGCAGTATTTTTGAGCTTTGAGATTCGTGCCAAGTTAAAAAGAACAACGGCTCAGATCTAGTAATGAGTGAGTCCATGGTACTATGCATATTACGATTTGGCCCGTAATACGGCTCAATATTTGACTTTTCATAATCCTAACGATTGGTCCGAACCATTCATCTTGTTCTCCATATTAATATGTGTTTGGAGACCAAATTTTACATTTTTTGATTTTTTTACTATTTTTAAAATTTATTGAAAATCACTGTTTTTGGATGGTACAGAATTTTCAGATTAAGTGGTTTTCTAAATATCTAAAAAAATAGTAAAAAAATTTCAAAAATTGTAAAATTTCTTCTCCAAACACATATTAATATGGAGAACAAGATGAACGGTTCGGATCGATCATTAAAATTTTAAAAACTCAAATATTGAGTCGTAGCACGAACCAACCCGTGATATGCATAGTACCATAGACTCACTCTTAAAAAGAACAACAGTTCAGATCTAGTAATTGTAAAAAGATTCCCTTATCAGGTAATGGAGAGGATGTGAATTCGGTAGGGCGCGCGCGGCGGGTGGGACCGACTCTGCTTTCTACGGGTCTAATTATTGTGTGTCGCCGTGTGGATGCGGAAATGCAAGTGCTGAACTGCCAACTACTTATTGGATCATTTACGTTCTCACTTATCAGCTCCTATTTTATTTTGCTCCTTTTTTGCCGACTGTTTATATTCAAATTATTTTAAATATAGACTCCATTAGCATCTTTTAAAAAAAGAAATTAAAATATGAACTCCATACCTTTGGACAAATGGCAATACGAAAAATGTATAACAGGGAGACCGAACAATTGACAGTAGACTAGAGTGTTGTTAAGCTTACCAAATTCTATGAATTTGATTTTAAAATATATTAGACTTGTTTTAAACAACAAATTTAAACAGTTGAAATTCATCTATCTTACAAATAATGTGTTTATATGCGAAAATTTAAAAATTTAAAATAATTTTGTATAGAGTTAATTGGTCAAAAAAAGTTCAAAAAAAAAAAATGATAACTTGACTTTATACTAAATTAATTTTTTTTACAAGTAGACAAATTTTGAAAGTAAAAGAGGATTCAAATTTCAAAAATTCATTTTAAGAGGTAACAAAATTTCATTTGGAAAATAAAATATCACCTTGGTGAACTCAACTATGAAAATTAGTCGTTAAATTCTATTTAATAAAGTAAATCAATTTAAACAGTTTGAATTAGTCGTTAAATTCTATCAAATTTTTTTTGAAGTTGGTGTCATATAACACCGATATCATATTAGCCGGACTCCAAAATAAAATTGTCAATTATACTATTTTAAGCGTCAATCATATAGACAATTAAATTGTTAACTCTAGCAAATGAAGTGTCAACTTAATTTTTTTTTTAAAGTAAAACTTAGATTCATATAAGCAAATGCAAACATAATTAATACCGCTGACAACTCCATCGATCAAATAAATTTAAGATAAAAGAAAATAGGTTAAGGAACACTTTCGCGTGAATATTTAAGAATAAAGTTTCACTTGCTTTCTACGGGTCTAATTATTGGGTAAATATTTAAGAATAATTCCGAAAGTTATCGGCTACTTTATATATTTTTTTTTTCTTGCTCCTTTTTTAACCGATGCTCTTTAAATAATATCTTAAAGATGTTACTTTAAGAGTAAAAATTATTAAATCATTAATTAATAATTTATTATTAAGCGTTGAGAATTTTGTAATACCTAATTTATCTTTATTTAAAACGTGTGAATTGATTATGCATTATCTATCACATGTATGAATGGAAGTTATGATATTTATTTAGAAAGAAAATTCATAAATAGCTGGTATACATATCTTCCCCTTGTGACAGATCAATAAGAACATATTAATCTTAGGAGAGGAGCGTTATATAGTTATATATTGGACGCTGATAACAATCCCCGCAGGTCTATTCCCGCAAAAAACCCCGCACTAACTGCCAAAAAAGTCATGGGGGGACCGCTCAATCATTAATACTCCGCAGAAAATGTTAGTATTTAACTTGAAGCATCAAAGTATTTATCCTGGATTTGTAAAATATTAATCCCTATGCAATGATCTCTATTTATGACTGAATAAATCAATCCATTAATTGTCCCCGCACAAAATTTCCTTTTTTTTTGAATTGTCCCCGCACAACTGGGGACCATTAAATAAACAATCTCCTCATAAATACTTGTCAGTTATCCCCGCACAAAATTTCCTTTTTTTTTGGATTGTCCCCGCACAACTGGGGACCATTAAATAAACAATCCCCTCACCCAATGATAAATACTTCTCACACATAATGATAAATATTTTATGTTACATAGATAAATACTTCTCAGACATAATTGTAATTTTCAGTAAAAACATCAATGATAAATACTCTCACACATAATAATAAATACTCTATGTTACATGGATAAATACTCTATGTTACAAAGATAAATATTTTATGTTACATAGATAAATATTTCTCAAACATAATTGCACTTATAGTAAAACATCAGTGATAAATACTCTTAGATATAATAATAAATACTCTCATTATAAAGAATAAATACTTTATGTTACATAGATAAATATTTCTCAAACATAATTGCAACTTACAGTAAACATCAATGATAAATACTCTCAGACATAATGATAAATATTTTATGTTATATAGATAAATACTTTATGTTACATGGATAAATACTTCTCAGAAATAACAAATAAACATTTATTAACGGGGATTGTTATTAGATAACAGTATAATTAATGCGGAAATTATTTTTAAAGGAATAATTAATGCGGGAATTGTTATTAGAGGAAAGCATAATTAATACAGGGATTGGTATTAAATGACTCTAATTTAATGCGGGGATAAATGGAAATTTTTAGCCAAATAAGTGAGGGGATATGACAATTAAGGAAGAGAGAGAGTGCGGGGATAAATGGGGGGACAGGGGTGGGGGGATTGTTATAATTATTCTTATATATTTGAGATGACAAGTCAACTGCTGAGTTTTCTTCGAATTTATATACGACTCCAAGTTTGACTGCTCCACGTGTTTCACCCATTTCATTTGTCCTAGGGTGTTCTTAAGCTCACCAAAATGTTTGGTGAACTTAACTTCAAAACCCATCAAATCGGTTTCAAATGACAAATATGAACTGTTGGAACTCGTCTATTTTACATGTGAAATTTTTAAACATTTGAATTAGTTTAGTATAAAGTCAATCGGTCAAAATTAGAAGGTTAATAAATTAATTTTAGTTCATTTATTTTTTGAACGTTTTTTGACCGCTTGACTTTATACTAAATTAGTTCGAATGTTTAAAATTTTCACATGTAGACTCATCACTTGTAAGGTATACGAATTTCAGTGGTTCAGATTCATCATTTGAAACAGATTTGATGAGTTTTGAAGTTAAGCTCATCAAACACTTTGATGAGCTTAAGAACACCCTAGTTCTACTCTTATAAAACCTTACAAATGATCAAACGACATACACCTGGCAGACTTCAAATATGGTGTGTTTTTAGTTTGTTTACTGCTGTATATTTTTCTCAGACACTCATGGTGTAATTTTATGTAACAGTTAGTTTGTAACTCTTTTAGTTCAATAAAATTGTTCACAGACTTTTAACCCAAAAAAAAAGGATTGTCCAACTCTTGTGGGTAATATACAATTTATAGTCATGAATGAATTTTGATGCGTTGAAACGAATGAATCTTGTATGAATTTAATTTTATATATGATTTTTTTTAAAATTTAGCATGTGATTATTTTTTTTTGCCGTATTTTTAAATTTGTATGTGCGGTATCAAAAAATAGGTTGCTAATTTTTGGTTGTATTGTTGGTCAAAATAAGTGTGAATCTTTTATTAAAAAACATAATGTGTCCGAAATTTTTATTCATAACATATATGAAAAATAATTCAAAAAGCGTACCATCTCCTATTTTAAAAAAAATCGCTAGGTAATTCATTGGAAATCTTGGGTTTTCCGCTAAATAATTGCAGAAATTTTGAACTTTTCTGCTAGATTATTTATCAGTTGTATTTAATATTCTCAAATATTGATGTACAGTGTAGTGGAAGGGTGCATCATGCATGGCATTCAATCTTGAGGTCTTGATTTCAAATGAAAATTTTATGAAAAATCTTAATTTAAAAAAAAAAAACCAACTAGACTACTACAACTTTATGAAAAAACATAATCTCAAATGAAAACCAACTTTTAATTTTCCAAATTAAAATGAAAATTTAAAAAGGGGAAAAAATATATAAGAAAACAGAAAACCTTCTGTTTTTGTTTAAAATGAAAAAGAAACAGAAAAAAAATGCTAAATGCACCTTAGCAATTAGATATGAAACAGGGTTTTGGTAAATTCACATCCTCTCCAATACCTGATAAGGGAATCTTTTACTATTACTGTATCTGGACCGTTCTTTTTAACTTGGCACGAATCTCAATGCTCAGTAATACTGTGCCTATGGTGACCCGAATCTCAAACCGCAAAGTGAAGATAATCCTCTGAAATACCTGAGAGGATACGCCTTCGGTTTTGGTCATGTGCAACTTTATAGAAAGAATTCCATATAACAAAAAGAAAGAGAGTTTGAACCAAAAACTTGTTTTTGCATGTCAGCTGTCACTATCTCATCAATTTTTCAAAGAGTCAAAAACAGCATTAACATTCAACATCCATTAAAAACAAAACTCAATAGTAAAGAAACACTAAACCCTACTCAAATTAAATAAGAAACCAACATACGCACTACGAGAACTCGTTCTTGCAAAATTTACATGCACATGCCATATGCGACTAATCTCAAAAAAGTGCCTCATAATCAGAAATTCAGAATGAAGAAGAGTGCTTAGACAACGATTTGCAGAAGGAAGAGAACCCCTCCATGGCACCGACATGGAGAGGAAGTGGGAGAGGCAGGGTGAATGGAGGAAGAACGTCTAGTTGGGGCTCGGCATTCATGCGAGTGACATTGCGGGCATGAGGGGCAGCGAGGGCAGACTGTTGCTTGTTCAGCACTTCCATTATGCACGAAAAAGCACCGAAAGTCACGCAGCTCTGCAGAAGCTGATGTGGCGCTCCTGTTCAGAAAAAATAATAGTACACTTTTAATTTTCGTTTCTATCAATTCCTGCAGTATGCTGTCACACTCTTTTGGTTCGCAGACATATCAAAACCGCATGCCCTTCTGTGGCTAAGTTTGTTGTATCTTCTATTCTCTGATTAAATTCATTATACATAAATGAAAGAAGTGCAGCTCATTTAATTTTGAGTTAATGATGAACATTCATTTTAATTTTTTTTCTACACAAGTTAATTTTGGGTTCATAATTTTTGCGATTAAGAAACCCTGAAGTCAATTGTATAATTGAAAAATATAACCAAAAAGTTAACTCAGCTTGTGTAGATTAGCACTAAAGTGTTTACCATTCCGGTCAGGTACCATCATTCACTAATATCCAGAAATTTCATGAGAGGGGGAGGGGAGAGGAGAAAGGCAGTGTAAAGAGTTAACCTCCTCTATACTCCGATTTGAGAGTTACAAAATTAGAATAGTTTGTATATAGAGTTCACCTCCTCTCCCTTCCCCTCCCCTCCTCTCCCCCAAAATTTAATGTTATGGAGCAAGTAAACAGGGGCCGGTCAGGTCCGTCCACCCCCTCCTTACCCCTCCCCTCCCCTCCCCTCATCTACCCTCTTTAGGAGCACACCCTCAAATGATGAAATCTAAAATTGAGTTCTATGGTGTACCTGGAAAACTCAAAGCAATTCCAGTGCAGCAACCTGCCACGCCAGCATTGTAGACTGCAACCCAAAAAATCAACTTAATAACAATGCATTGAAGACAGAGGTCTCAAAAAAGTGATTTACGTACCATCGTCTTTTCCACGTATCTGCCTCAAGGCACAAAGCACAAAACTCTGGATGCCAGAGAGAACGGCAAATGTCTGCAATATCAAATAAATTAATGAAAAAGTAATGTTATCAAGATTTTCACTAATTGCAGGCTCTGGTGCAAGCAAAAGCATCATTTCAAAATCCTATATAGTTTAAAACCGTGTTCAATTGTTTGTCAGTTTTGTATTAATCAAATTTTGTTTTGACATTGCTATTTGTAGTCAGTATTATTTAGGTTAAAAAGTGCAAAAATTAAATTTCCAAATTCTTTTACCAAAGTTTTAAAATAGAAGTTTCGTCATATTTATTACCCAGAATCATATCCGAAATCAAGCTATGGTACTGGCACCATACTTGATGAACTTAAAAAAAAAAAAAAATTTCAAGCAAGTTGAGAATTCATCTTAGGATATGCACATTTGAAGGGAAAAACGTAAAAAGAAATATTAGAGCAGAATTTATTTGTTCAAACATTTTGTTATATGCCTAGACTTTAGCATATTATACTAATAAAATTAGACCGGTTATTACATCTCAGGCAAGCATATAATCATGTGAACAAGTATTGCCATTATACTTTTAAAGTTTAAACCAATCTCTCCTACTTTACCTTGGCAGATGATCCTGCATCAGCAAAAGAACCTTTAAACCCTTTCTTAGTAATCAACCCTCTACCTGGAGAAAACAAATTAAAAATAAAATCAATTTCACTGACAAAAATATTAAACAAACGCCATCATTATGTTCTTCATTGTCAAATAAAATGCTTACTTTAACAAATCCTGACCGAAATTAGAATTATTAATAATTGGAACTCCTGGGAATTGAAAACAAAGGAGCTAGTAATTAAATCAATTTGAACTATGCATGTCGATAAAACATTGCTCATCTTTAATCCCTTTCATATTTCCATTGGCATTTAAATTGTAGTAACAATGCCCATCCTTTTTCCCTTTAGTGAAAGTTTCATTCTTTCATTGGCAATTAAACTATTTCTTTCATTTGGAAAAGTTAATTTATTTTTCTCAATAAAAGTTTATCGGCACCAAACTAAATCTTAGTAATTTCAATCATTTCGATTTGAATCGTCCAAACTGCAAAAGGAGTGCAATGATCCATATAAACTGGTAATTGCTGAAACAAAATTTATAAACAGGATTTAATAATCCCTAACACTAAAACTCTAATTCCGATTCAAAAAAATATACATATATCAGGTTCTCTAATCTAATCAGAAAATTCTGTCATAAAAAGCAAATATTTCACATATGAGATTAGCATCATTCTACCTATGAGACCCAAATCCGGTGCTGGCATAAATTAACCCGTAAAATTGAAAAGGAAAGATATTAGCAAAATAGAAAACAAACCATATCCAATGATGGAGCCCAAGATGGCACCTCCAAAGGAATCGCAAGCAAACCTGGTGACACATACTAACGGCGCCACAGGGTTAGGGTTAGGGTTAGCATTTCTGTCAGGGTAGTTGTATGATTCCTCTTCGTCGGAGTCTATCTCAGGTTTCCGAGATGACGCCATGTCGACAGCTCTCTCAAAGGATTTTTTTTTTTTCCCTTCCTCGCCGTCGCAGTGCTGATATAGGAATTGCTGGGTGTATCGATAGCGTCTTTTCTGTTTTGAAGAGATAAACTTTCAGTTCGGATATTCTAGTGAACTATGCGAAAACATATCGTGTAACGGGTCGTATTTTGACCCATCAGATAAAGAATTCGAAATTTGAGTTTAGATCAGGACTGTCCGATCTGCTAATGCACGAATATTAAAAGGGTCTGTGCATTCCACTTCGGGGCCAGATTGATCAGGATTCTGATCGGACGAATATCATTGCTGTTAATTAAAGATTTATGTATTGCTTGATCTTAATTAATATAAAACTGCACCAATTTTAAATTGATCGGTGCCAAAATATTATTTGATGATGCATACAAGTGGCGTAAATAGGTACTCGGGTGAAAGCATTTTTATTTTTACATTTGTATCTGTTACAAATTATTTTTATCTATATTTTATCTTTATTTGATACAAATTATTTTATTTGTTATAGTTGTTGGATGACGAAACGGTAGCGGTATAACATATAATACTAATATAATAATTATTTTTATTATTTATTAAATCATATACATTTATTTTAGATATGCATGATACTTTGTTGAAATTTTTTTTTAATCATGCTAAACTCAAGTAAACTAATTAAAAAACTCTTTTTATAATGCTTATTAATATATAGAATATATATATAATTTTTTTTTATAATTACTCACTCGAGTAACAGGCACAAAAAAAACTTTATCTGTATACTTACCCGTTTAGATAATGAAAAAAAAAAAATCTTTACTCATATCCGTACTCAATAAATATACGAAAAAAAAAATCTTACCCATACCCGTCTTATCGAATACGGTACATATCAGATAAATAAATAAAAAAAGTGCCATTAACATGCATGTGTTTCGGACATGATCAACAATTCCAATTATAATTTATCATCAGTAAAGCACCATCTAATATCTCACAAGAAACAAATACATACAGAATAACAAAAACAAGTGAGAATTTCGAATTTTTCCACCAACAATTTTTTCTTACTTCTTATTCAGAAAAAAAGAAACGAAAAATCGAAGATGTAAAACATTGATAATTTTGATATAAAAAAATAAACGTCTAAACTAGTCATCATTATGATATGGTCCATTCTGCAAATGTGAAATTGTGAAAGAATATATTTTGACTTCGACACATCACACAAATCGTATAACTTTTTATTCTATATATATTGATTGTACGATGTGTAAAATCAAAATAGCTCTGATAATATTTTTATTCGTTAGAAAAAGGCTTTTAATATTTATTATTTTAGTTATTGAAACATCTCAAAATTTCTACGGATAATAGATAAGATAGAAATATTCATTATGTTTTAGAGCACTTTAGGGTTTCAAAACACGGATTATAAATTTGCTGTTATTTCAAAGGAATCACATGACCGTTATTACTATCACAACCGTTTAAAGTTTTTAAAGTTTTTTATGCATGAATCTCAAGGCAAAAAATCTTTTGTGCTCGAATCTCAATAAAGGCCAACGATTGGGATCGAAATAACAGGATCCTATGATCCCTTTGAAATAACAATAGATTTATTTCTCAAAACACCAGTTAGAGAATCTATATCCCAACAACTCAAATGAGTTTCTAAATAACTGTTAACCACCTTTTACAAATTAAGGTATTTAAAAAATTTTATTTCTGAAATTAATTTTAGAGTTTCTATTAAATCACATCAACAATAAATTAAAAATGAGAAATAATTTGAGCTAATCATTTGATCAGTGTGGAATTTATAAATAGTGTCTTAATAAGAAACTTTCATCCATTGTTTTTGAATAAGAAACTCTTTCATATCTCTGAAATTGAATTAAAAATTAGTACATTAAATTAAAAACTCTCATGATACCACATATGTAGATGCTCTTATTTTGTATTAAAGAAAACTTGCAAATCACACGAGATGTAGATGCTTTTTTTTTTTTTCTTGCAATTTCCGTTTATTGTATCACTCAGTCAAGAAATCAAGTGAAAAGCGGTCAACATGGCCCAAGCATATCTTGACCCATAATAATAAATCAGCCCAAATTAAGGTACATTGACATGGCCGTATGGGCTTTGGTAGATGAATTCGTTGAAGTAGGCCCTTAGGCAACGTACACTCCAATTCTGGCCCAATTCGTTGAAGTAAGCCCTTCAGCAACATACACTCCAATTCGGGCTTTCTTTATGCAAATATCCATCCGATGTAAAATCCTCTATGTGATAACTAGACAGATTTTGGAAGTAGGAAAAATATTCTACTCCGGTTTACAGTCTGGAGGATAAAGGAGGGATCCATATTCTCCTAGGGCCTGTTCGGCAAGCTATGGAATAGTAAGAGAATAGAGGAGAATAGAGGAATTGACCACTCTTTCGAGATATTCCACTATTCTATTATCATGTTCGGCAAGTATATCAATTGGAATTGTGAAAATATAAAGTCATTAAATATGAACCTAGTAGAGAAATGACTCATATAGCCTTGTTGATTTTTTTGTATATATTTTTCATGCAACATGCCACTGAAAATAGAAAATTTTGCTTGTATCTAGTAGAAATGATTAAATCTTAAAGCAAACATCAATATAAATATATTAAAACACAATATTTCGTTTCTTTTAAATTTTTTATTAGCTAACGGGACAAGAAAAAAAGAAGATAAAATTGGAGAAATATATAAGCATGAATTGGGGATGTGATAACATAGAATGGATGTGTCCATTGTTGCATCAAATGGACAGTCGCATCTTTCTTCTCCAACAGCCTCTACGCTCTAAATGAATGCATATTCTTCTTGTCTAAGCTTAATTTCATTTCTCTCCTACAACTAGAGTTAATTTGTAATTAAATTGATGTTTAGAGTTCTATACAAGCATCGCATTGTACACATATTAGAATCATTTTCTTCTAAAACCTTTCAATATGTCATACTTGTCAATATTACCATGCTGTGCTGGAATTGGAACCATTTTCGCGAGAGCAATTTTGATAACCTTTCTATCGTTAACCTCCAGTCTAATACACAACAGCTAAAAGGGAAAGAAAGATGAAAGAAGAACTATGGCAAGAGGGATCTCATTTAAAAGAGAAATTTGTGTCTAGCCATTTCGTACTCTTAGTTTCGCAAATCTCTCGGTGGATCATCGGAAATAATGGCCGGAGTAAATAATGAGAAAAGCTTTTTCCTTCTCTGGAAGTGTGTCGGTAGAAGAGAATGGATAATGAGAAAAGCTTTTTCCTTCTCTGGAAGCGTGTCGGTAGAAGAGAATTGACGAATATTAAATGAAGATAAAATTGCCACGTAAGCAAAAGAAGGGGTAAAAATGGTTGTTGGCGTTCCTTTTCCAAGTCTAATTCCTAATTCCACCTTTATGTTGGAATTGAGAAAAGCGGAAGAGGCCGTATAATTCCTCTATTCTACTCCTTTAATTCCTGCTCAATTTATGTCTGTTCGACTGGAATAGAACGTCAATTCCGTCTAATTCCTCTATTCCATCCCAGCCGAACAGGCCCCTAGGTATCTGATTGAAACGGACGGTTCAGATTTACTTTCAGTTGGTGACTATTCAGAATGGCGCAGGGGCGGCATAATTATTTATGCTTTGAGATTCGTGCCAGTTAAAAAAAAATTGGGCTGAGAGTAAATCTGAACCGTCCCTTTAAGTCAAGTTCAGTGAGGTACCTGGGAGGATATGGATTTGTAAAGAAGTCCATATCCTCTCAAAATTCTTTGTTTAATTTTAGGACAGATGTAGTTAGGTAGATAAAGATTATATTGTGGATCCATCATATCATGTGTGGGTTCAATTTCTGTTGTTCGTCCATTTCATTATTTAGGATTATGATAAAAAGAAACCCAAACTTTCTTCTCTTATTAAGGAAGAATGCTTCCATCAAATTTCCAAATTCTAAATGTGGATATTCAAAGTGAAAAGTATGGTTTTTGGTCATCACTTTCTTAATGCATTTCGAGCTCTTAAAAAAATGAGGTCACATAACATTTTTGTTTAGATGCCGACCGTTCGATTAGAATCCGGATTGTCTATATCTAAAAAATATAATTTGTTACCTTAGGTGATATGAATTCAGAATGGGAACAATCCATAGGCATCGGACCAAATTTGATATGATGTTTTATAGAAACCGTTCGATCTATATCAAGATTCGTTCACACTCAATACTCACAATTTTAAAGTTTTTTTTAGTAAAGATTGGAAATCAAATCACCAAATTATTTAATATATATACACAAAGAATTGATTATTCTAAATTTCAAAACTACAATCTCTCACATAGAAAGCATTAATTGTCTTTGCCACTAAACTAAAGACTACTGATTCTCGCACAATTTTAAAATTATTCATATGAATCTTAATACGATACCCTCATCCCATCAGATCTCTCCTACCCTCTGGAGGAAGTCCCTTTTCTTCATGATAACTGATTGCATTGTTTGAGTTCCCATTTGTTGTTATATTACAATTAAACGAAAATATTTTTATTTTATTTTTACATCGTGTGAACATGCTAAAATTCTTGTTCGTACTTTTTATTAGTATTATACTAATGATTTGTTTCTATGATTTCCAGCGATAAGGAAGCTAGACTTAATTCATAAAATATAGTAAAAGATCTAAGGGTTTCTTATCGGCAATCTATCAACAATTCTTAATATATATATGTTTAGATTTATAATTTAAATAATTCATTATATATACATTACAGAGATATTTTAACAAATACTAATATATAAGAAGCAAATAATAGTATATCAAAAAATATACGCGAGTTAGCTTGCTGTTACTTTTTTTACTAATTTTATATATATTCATTAATTTATTTGACAGAATTTAAAAATGTGAATTGTATAAATATCACTCAATAACTTAGGTAAGATAATTAAGTTGACGAAAATTATATTTTATTCAAATATAATTGTTTTATTCAAATCAAAGATAAGTTGTCAGAATTTAAAAATATGAATTGTATATATATATATATCACTGAATAAGTTAGGTGTGATAAGTTGACGAAAATTATATTTTATTCAAATATAATTGTTTTATTCAAATAAAAGATAAGTTGACATAATTTAAAAATATGAATTGTATATATATCACTGAATAATTTAGGTAAGATAAGTTGACGAAAATTATGTTTTATTCAAATCAAATATAAGTTGACATAATTTTAAAATGTGAACTGTATATATATCACTGAATAAGTTATGTAAGATAATTAGTTGACGAAAATTATATATTACACTTCCATTACTAACAAACATAATTGCTTTATTCAAATCATTTATTAGAAATGGGGATGAGATGCTGTTACTTTATTATTTTATTAAATTCTATATGCTTGAAGTTACTTTTCATCATTTTAAAATGTGACTGAATATGTTTACATTTTCAAAAGACACATTCTACCGTTTGGTGGAGCCAGCCTGGCAGAGTGGCATGGTTGTTGTACATGCATATTGAGTGTTAAATATGCTCTAATCAAGAAGAAGCACATCTTTCACAATAATATAATATGAAGTTTGCTCGAATTAATATTGGGGAACAGCGTTGAAGTTGTCAATATATTAAATTTATGGGGGGTTGGTACCGGAGAGATTTTTTTTTTTTTATTATTATTTCATTTAGAACAAAACAAACGAATTCAAATGAAAGAAGAAACAATGTATAGATTCTCGGAAAAACATATGTTTTTTTTCGGAAATTTTTTTTCCATAGAAATTATTAAATCTAGATATGAAAAAAAAAGTGTTTCGTTTTCAACAAATATAAAAAGACTTAACTCATTGAGTTTGATTTAAGTATATGGATCTGACTCAATAATTCAAATTCAATGGAAATTTTTGTTATTTAAAAAAAAATTAGGCGCGGATGAGAACTGTTTAAATAAATTAAGTTTTAAACAATAAATATAAATAAAATAAAGAAAATAAAGATTGGGTTGCTTTCAAGTTATGGAAGATCTAGGAATATTTGGTCCACAATCTCTTGCTAATTCTACCTACTCAGTTTGTTTAGATTCATGTTTAAATTAAGGAGGTTTCTAACCTAAAGTGTTAAAAAGGGTCACGGTCATGAATTAATAACGTGTTTAAATAATTTAGGACTTCACGGTCGTTCTTCACCCTACCTATCTAGACCCATTAAGCTCTTGTTAGTCTATCATATCCTCAAATATTGGTACTTCATGGTCGTTCTTCATACCAATATCTAATTCAATTCAAGATATCCTAATTAAGGGTTTGACTTCACGGTCGTTCTCACCAAACTCTAACCTTAATTTCTATAGTTCCAGTTTAGATATCAAATTGATCAATTATAATCTAAATCATAAGGTATTTGTGTTCACAATTTGGTACTATCCTATATAATCCTAGCAATTTTGGTTCTTTCGGATTCAAAACGGGAGTTATGCAAGTCAAGTACTAATTACGTAATCAACACAAATGATAAATCACATAAATTAACAATCAAATCAAACAATCATAATAAAAACAAATAATCAAATAAGATAGAATTAAACAAGTTCATGCATTGACCTAAACTCCTAGAGAGAAAACTAGCCTCTCATGGAGATGCAAGAATTCAACAAAAGATTCATTACAAAGATTGGCTAAAACAAAGCGAAATTAAGTAGAGAAATAGTTTACACTCTTCAATAAATGAAGAACTATAATCTGAACTCTAATCTTGCCCGCTTCTTGCTTGAAATCTTCTTCTTCTTCTTCCATGATCGCAAAATTTTATGCTAAGTATGGATGGGGAAGAGATATAGAGAGATGAGATGATCTTTGCGAAGAGATGCCTTGAATGAAAAGGTTCTCCTCCTTTTATAGCTAAAGTTCTGCCCAATTTAGAGCCTAGAATGTGTGGAGGTTATTAATTTAGTCTAATTTGGACCCTTGAAACGCATCCTGGATGCGCCAGAAATAGAAAAACTGTCGAAAAACGTGTTTTTTGGCTGTCTGCGGCTCCAGTGCATCCGCACTGGCGACTCAGTGCAGGTGGTCTGGCCGCACTAGCTCCGAATTTCCTATTTTTAGACTTCTCATTTTCTGCATGCGTCTTCAATGCGTCCGCATTGGCTCCTAGTGCGTTCGCACTAGCCTCTGACTTTTATCTTTCCCTGAAGATTCTGAAACTTGCAAAAATCGGCTAAGTAGTGAGTGCATCCGCACTGGCTGGTGAGTGCGTCCATATCAAGCTGGGACTTTTTCTGTGAAGTGCTGAGGTGCTAGAAATTCGTCTAAGTATAGACTGCGTCCGCACTAAGGGCTGGTGCATTTGCATTAGGGGTCTTTTCTTCATTTTTCTTCATTTCCTGCAATCTAAAGCCGAGCAAATGTAGTAACTTGATTCTAGGTGTATTCTATTATCTTTATATGCAAAATACAAGATATTTGGTGTTATTTCATGATAAAAATTAGATCGAATGTGAATATATAATTTATGTCTATCAATAAATTAAAAAAAAAATTAAGCGCTGATGGGAGCAATTTAAAAAAATTAGATATTTGAGTCATATCTATATATTTGGATTGGACTCAATGAATTAGATCTTTCTATATTTATTGGAAACGAGACTCTTTCAATTTTAGTATGTCTGAATTTAATAATGAGAAATGTTCTGTTCCCCCAAGCCATCATACCCGAGCGCATACCCCAAGTAGGTTAACAAAAAAAACCTTTCAATGTTGTCTAACTTCCATTTCCAGCGCTAATATTCAAACATTTAAAACTTTCTTTATAACCTTTTAAAATATTACTCGCAGGCATTTAAACCTCTATCTGAAAGCATTATTCTAAATCTAGATAGTTTTAACTCTTAACTACTTTTGTCTTCAAGTCAAAAAAGGAAAGATTATTTTCACCCACTTTTTTATTTTATTTTATTTTCTGATCATTCTCATCCATTTTCTCGATGATTCATGATGAATTTTACGAATCTAAAAATACTAATGTTTTCTATTCGATTTTATCTTTTAAATAAGATTCATGGAAGAAATACTTTTGAGTAATTTGGAAGTCATTTGTTTTTTTAAAGTAAAACTCATGAGCAATTTAAATTTTCAATTTTTTAAATCTCAGTCTACAACCATTAAAATTTTTAAGGCTTTGTACATGAGGTTTATATGCTTTGTACACGAGCTTTGTAAATGCAGTGTTATGTTGAGGTTTTTATACGCTTTGAAGTGTTATTGTTGAGGTTTAAATTATTTGTACACGAAGTTTATACGCTTTATTCTAGTTATTTGAAGTGATATTTGTTGAGGTTTAAATTCTTTGCGAATCTAAAATACAAATATTTTTTACTCGATTTTCTCTTTCAAATGAGATCCATGAAGAATAATTTTCGAGTTATATCTGTATCGTCTTTTTTTTACCACTTTAAATCTCTGTGACTTTTAATTCTTTTAATTTGCTTCAAAAAATTTAAACCTCTATTTATAAGCATTCAATCTTTCGTATAAACCTCATGTACAAGCGTATAAACCTCATTAATAACACTTAAAATATCTAGAATAAAGCGTATAAATCTCATATACAAAGAATTTAAACCTCAACAATAACACTTCAAAGCGTATAAAAACCTCAACATAACACTGCATTTACAAAGCTAGTGTATAAAGCATATAAACCTCATGTGCAAAGCCTTGAAAATTTTAACGGTTGTAGACTGGGATTTAAAAACCTAAAAATTTAAAGTGCTCATGAGTTTTACTTTAAAAAAAACAATTGACTTCAAAATTACTCAAAATTATTTCTTTTATGGATCTTATTTGAAAGATAAAATCGAATAGAAAACGTTCGTATTTTTAGATTCGTAAAATTCATCACGGATCATCGAGAAAATAGATGAAAATAATTATAAAAAAATAAAAAAAGAGTTGGTGAGAAGAATTTTTTCTTTTTGACTTGAAAACAAAAGTAGTTAAGAATTAAAACTATCTAGATTTATAATTTTAATGCTTCAGATAGAGGTTTAAATGCTTGCGAGTAACTTTTTAAATTGTTATAAACAGAGCTTTAAATGTTTGAATATTAGCATTGAAAATGAAAGTTAGACAACATTGGAATGTTTATTCTATTAAACTACTTGAAAAAAACTCTCTTGAATATGATGGCTCGGGGACCAAAACATTTCTCTTTGTAAAACAATGTTTGAAAAACATATCAATAATAAAAATGAACCAAAATAGAAGTTAAACAAAAATACCAATAATTAAGAAATGTGCGTATAAATAAACATACTTATTAACAAATAACATTAACGTCATGAAAAAGACAAGCTTCCATAAATAAATTAGTACATTAATTATCTCAAATTTTGGAATTTAGAAGGAACTTGATAAAAAAAATTAATAAATAAAGATAGAGATTCATATATACTTGTTAGATAGCTTTGAGTATTTTAATTCACTGAATTTTTGTAAATCAAATAATTAAAAACTAGAAGAATTTGGACAACTTTAATGCAATGCAACATAGAGAGCAGTTCTGAATAGACAACTTGAAAGACCAGCACAAATTTTAATTAGACAACTTTAAAGGGCTGTGGCTAATTTGGTGTCGGCAGCATTTCTGCCGGCGGTGCTGCCGCCTTTTTTGTTATTTTGTGATGTCCAAATAACAAATCCAAACCATTAGATGTTTAATCTATATTATAATCTACTTGCAGACCAAATTTTACATTTTTTGGATTTTTTTTACTATTTATTAAGCTGGTTTGAAAACCGTTGATTTCAATGCTGCAGAAATTTACTAAAAACAACGGTTTTCAAACTAGCTTAATAAATAGTAAAAAAAATTCCAAAAAATGTAAAATTTGATCTCCAAGTAGATTATAATATAGATTAAACATCTAACGGTTTGGATTTGTTGTTTGGACATCACAAAATAAAAAAATGGACGGCAGCACCTCCGGCTAAAATGCTGCCGGCAGCAAATTAGCCGGACCCACTTGAAAGACTCTCATTTATATACAGAGCATCTACGTTCCAACAACTTAAATAAGTTCTAAATAATTATTAACTACTTTTTAGAAATTAAAGTCTTTAAAGTTTCTAACTCTCACATTTTTGAAATTAATTTTAGAATTTCTATTAAACGACGTCAGCAACAAATTAAAAATGAAAAATAATTTGAGCCGGTAATTTGGCCAGATGAAATTTATAAACATTTTATTAATAATGAATTTTACTATTTAGTTTATAAATAAGAAACTCTCACACATCCATAAAATTGAATTAGAAACTACTACATCAGATTAGAAATTCTAGTAATGTCAAAGATGTAGATGGCTGATTTTTTTAAAAATACAAAAAAAATTTTTTATTAAAAATAACCAGGTTCCAACTGGAATTTTAAAAATACCCCTCGCGGAAAATATCCGTGCCCCGGGTGTGTATATACCCTACCCCACAGCTTTCTCTCTCCTCTCATTTCATTTTCTCAAAATCTCTCTCTCTCCTCCCATCCGAATTTTCTCCTCTCTTCTTCTCACTTCTCCCAATTTGCAAGTAAGTCCCTCTATTTTTTTAAAAATTCATTTGTAATGTAAAAATAGTTATAGATTAGTCCAATTAAGTTAGTAAGGTACCAAAATTAGTATAATGTAGTTGTAATTAGTGTTAATTAGTTGTAATTGGGGTTAATTAATTACGGTACCGAATTTAGTGGTAATTAGTGTTAATGTAGGTACCAAAATTATTTGTAATTTGTAATAATTAAGGTACCAAAGTTAGTTATAATTTTATTTTGAATTGTTTAGGCCAAAATTTTACCTTAATTAGTGTTAATTAGTTGTAATTAGGGTTAATTAATTAAGGTACCAAAATTAGTGCTAATGTAGGTGCCAAATTAGTTATAAGTAGTGATAATTAAGGTAGCAAATTTAGTTTTAATTTTATTTTGAATTTTTTAGTCCAAAATTTTTCCGTAATTACCATATTTTAGCATATTTTTTCATATTTGAGTATATTTTTGCTTGTTTTAGCATATTTTACCCGAGTAACACATTTTTTATGCATATTAACCTATTTTAGCATATTTTTACCGCAATTGTCGTATTTTAGCATATTTGAGTATATTTTGACATGTTTTAGCATGTTTTACCCGAATAACCCTTTTTTTTGCATATTAGACTAATTTAGCATATTTTTACCGCAATTAGCGTATTTTACCATATTTTAGTATATTTTGGCATGTTTTAGCATATTTTACTCGAATAACCATTTTCTTGCATATTAGACTAATTTAGCATAATTTTACCGCAATTAGCGTATTTTACCATATTTGAGTATATTTTGGCATGTTTTAGCATATTTTACCCGAATAACCCTTTTTTTGCATATAAGACTAATTTAGCGTATCTTTACCAAAATTAGCGTATTTTACCATATTTGAGTATATTTGGGCATGTTTTAGTATATTTTACTCGAATAACTTTTTTTTTGCGTATTAGCCTAATTTAGCCTATTTTTACCGAAATTAGCGTATTTTATCATATTTGAGTATTTTTTGGCATGTTCTAGCATGTTTTACCCGAATAACCTTTTTTTTGCATATTAGACTAATTTAGCATATTTTTACCGAAATTAGCGTATTTTACCATATTTGAGTATATTTTGGCATGTTTTAGCATATTTTACCCGAATAACCCTTTTTTTGCATATTAGACTAATTTAGCATATTTTTATCGAAATTAGCGTATTTTACCATATTTAAGTGTATTTTGGCATGTTTTAGCATATTTTACCATATTTTACCCGAATAACCTTTTTTTTTGCATATTAGACTAATTTAGCATATTTTTACCGCAATTATCGTATTTTATCATATTTGAGTATATTTTGGCATGTTTTAGCATATTTTCTCCGAATAACCCTTTTTTTGCATATTAGCCTAATTTAGCCTATTTTTACCGAAATTAACGTATTTTATCATATTTGAGTATATTTTGGCATGTTTTACCCGAATAACCATTTTTTTGCATATTAGACTAATTTAACATATTTTTATCGAAATTAGCGTATTTTACCATATTTGAGTATATTTTGGAATGTTTTAGCATATTTTACCTGAATAACTCTTTTTTTTGCATATTAGACTAATTTAGCATATTTTTACCGAAATTAGCGTATTTTACCATATTTGAGTATATTTTGGCATGTTTTAGCATATTTTACCCGAATAACCTTTTTTTTTGCATATTAGCCTAATTTAGGATATTTTTACCGCAATTAGCGTATTTTACCATATTTCAGTATATTTTTGCATGTTTTAGCATATTTTACCCAAGTAGCTCTTTTTTTTGCATATTACCCTAATTTAGTATATTTTACCTGAGTAGGTCTTTGAACAGTATATGAATAGTACGTGAACAGTGAACGAATACAAACTGTGAATAGTATGTAAACAGTACATGATCAGTAAATACGTGTACGTATATGAACAATGCATGAACAATAAATATGTATATGTATATGAACAGTACATACGTATAGGTATATGAATATTGCATGAACAGTAAATACATACATGAACAGTGCATGAATAGTAAATACGTATACATATATGAACGGTGCATACGTATATGAACATTTGCAGAAAAAAAAATACCTGATTTAACAGCTGAACAAATACGTCTCCTTCTCCTTCTCTTCCTCTCTTCTCCTTCTCCTTCTCCTTCCTTCCTCTCTTTTTCCTTCTCTTTCTCCTTCTCTCTGTGACTTTCTCTCTCTGATCTGAATCCATAAACCCCTATTTATAACAAAAAATACGCAAAAAAAAGGTCCCAGGCGCGGATATTTTCTGCAGGGGGAATAAATATTCCGGGGTGCGGATATTTTCCGCGGGGGGTATTTTTAAAATTCCAGAACATAGTTATTTTTAATAAAATATTTTTTTTTGGGTATTTAAAAAAAAATCGGTGTAGATGGTTATAGGTGCCCGTAGATTCTTGAATGGCTTTCAACTTTACTTTTATTTATGTTATTGTCATTCTTGAATGACTTTCAACTTTACTTTTATTTATGTTATTGTCACATTTGTAGATTCTTGAACGGCTTTTAGTTTTACTTTTATTCATGTTAGTGTCACATTTGTAAATTTTTGAACGGATTTCAACTTTACTTTTATTTATGTTATTGTCACATTTGTGCCTTACTAGGGAGATTTAGGACTTCTATTTACTTTCTAGGTAACATATAATTATTAGTGAAACTATGTTTATAGACTTCTGCTTAAAAATAAGGAGAAATAGTGAGACTATGGTACTTTACAAAGTACGGATCAGTTTGTGCTATGGATTCATATATTTGTTTTTAAATTTTAAATGGACAATTCAAAACGCTCAACATAATATCTATATAAAAATGTATTTGAAGACCAATTTTTATTAATTTTTTACTATTTTTTAAATAGATAAAATAATCACTATGGTTGAAATTTAATTTTTAGATCAGACGATTTTCAATCTTTCTAAGAAAAGGTAGTAAAAAAAACAGAGATCATTTCTACAATTGTTCGAATCAATTATTTTTATTTTTTAAATGGAATTGTTGAACTATATATAGTCCCAAGCGAGAAATGATCGCATCTTTTAAAATACTGAGAGCTTTGCTAGACTTTTTGCCTAAATATTCATTCTGCTCTTCAACTATCTTTTTCATAATCTAGGTGTAATTAAACGTTAATAAAAAATGGTTTTCATAACTCATGTAATTAAATGTTAAGAAAAATGGTAAGAACTGAAATTACTCGAATTATAATATTTATGGAAAAGAAACAAGAAATTAATTATGGGACATAGATCGTCTGAGTTAACTAAAAATTTGAGTTTAGATATGGATCGACCGATTTAAATCCGCACAAATATTAAAAAGGCCGGGTGCATTACAGACATAGCGAGATTGATCTGAATTCTGATCGAATGGTCCGGATCCAAACTCGAATATTATGTTACCTCAGAGGATGTGGACTCGAACGTGGAGTTGGAGGTTTAGAGAAAAAAAAATATATTATAAAAACCACATGCATAAAGATAATTATGATGTATGTAATGAATTTTATGATTCCAATTTAATGTTGAACGCAAATAGAAGTTATTTTTCGATTCAAAATAGATCTCAGTATTAATTGGGAGTAGCTTTTGTTCCGTTTAACGAAGTTTTATTTTTTTCAAACTTTATAATCAAGAATAGTAAGAACAATTATGTATAGTTATTTGGTTCTTATGAATTTGATAGTTGATACTGACATTCTTTTTTGTTTGAAGAGTAGTGAATTTAATATCTACCGATTTTTATTAAAAATCATAAAAACTAAGTATAAATATTTGAAACAAATACTTATAATGCTGGTTAGTACTAACATAACACTGAAATTCTATTAGTTTTAAACTATTTAAATTTCAAAAGCAAATAAAAAAAAACAAAATGTGAAATAATTTATTTTGGATCACTTTTATAGTTACTTTTTTTTTATAAATATAATTAATTTCAAGCCATATATACGATAGTATTAAATAGGGGTAAATTAGATATTAAGAGCTAAAGTTGCTCTTAGCTCTTATTAATTTTTTTTTGGTTGAAAAATAGACATAAATGATCTTCTATTAAATAAAAGCAAACATATAATGTGCAGAGTAAAAAGTAAACAAAAAAATATAAAAAAACTATCCAACTATCCAAGTTAAAACCCAGTGTTTGTATAGCTCTCAGCAGCACACTCGGCATCTTTAATCAGATACTGAACTCTAAAACTAACTTATTAAGACGCAGTATCAAAGTTTAAGCCTTTATTTATATTTACATTATCGACCCAAAATTTAAATAGCAGCACCCAAACACAGATACACCCAGTGTTTTAAAATGCGGTTTTGTTCATGCATGCGGAAGGCCACTGCATACCGCATATGCGGTATGCGGACGTATATGCGGATTTTCATGCGGATTTTAAAATAAAAATTCACGTATATATATATATTCATATTCATATATTTGAATTTATTTTCACATAATAACATAACCAACAATAATTTTTTGATTTTTTTAATATAAATTTTAATTAAAATACAATTAAATTATCAAAACCGCATGAAAAAATTGCATGGCCGCATATTTTAGTCCGCATGGCCGCATATTTAGACCGCATGGCCGCATATTCGGACTGCATGGCCGCATTTTTAATCCGCATGACCGCATATTCAGACCGCATATGCGGCCACATGGAAAAACCGCATGAAAAAACCGCATGGACATTCTGAGTACGGCTGCCGACTGCATACGCATATGCGGCCCATGCGGCCGCATTTTAAAACACTGGATACACCCAAACATTAATCAAGAATCAGTCTACATCGTCTACATTAATTCAAAAGGGCATCTTTTGAGTTAACACATCTCGGCCGTCTGATTTTAAACGGAGTTAATCCGATCACTGATTATAATTTACGGGGTTCTTTAATATTAGTGTGGATTTAGTTCACACGGATCTTAAAACAAATCAAATGAACCTGATTTTATAAACTCAAAAGATTATTTTTTGAGTTAATGCAGAGGATATGAATTCCAAATAAATCAGCCCTTTGCAGTCATCAAGGAGCACTTTACTCATTTACAACGAGGTCCTCCTGCTGTCAAAATCGAATTTTTTTTTCATAGAAATTAATGAAAAGGTAGAGAGAAAAATAAAAAGAGTACATAATTTGCAATATTGATAGAAAGATCGGTACAAATTTCACCGATTATATCAATCAAAATAGTTTAGATAGATAGAAATTCCACCGTTTCTAACTTCCATGTCAAATGTAACAAATGTTTAGGTAGGTAAAAATATTACCTATCTAAATTCCATGTCAAACAAGTCTGTATTAATTCCGGTTGCTGCGGACAAATGAGAGAAATAAAAATAATAAGTTAGAATCGATAAAAATTTATACATCTAAACTGTTTTAATTATTAAAATCAATATAATCTATACTTATTTTTCTATCAATATTACAACAACCGCACTTTTTGTGTTTATCTCTCTACTTTTTCATTAATTTATATGAAAAAAATTTCCGCCAAAATCCATCTAACCTCACGTGATAATAGTCTGGCTGGGTTTGGCTGAGGCAATCTGGACAGTCTGGCTGGGTTTGGCTGAGCCGCTGAGGCAATCAGTCCAGATTGGGCCACGTAGCAATTAACCCCACAAATTGAAAATTATACGGAAAAATATCAGGGATAACATGTCAACTGTCTTTTTTAGTGTGAGGGAGACATGGCATGTTAAAGATATAGTCTCACTGTTCACGAGGCTCATCGATCATATCATTCAGTTTTACTAATTTACTGTGATGGAGACATGATGGGATGTGTCTGTGCGACTCCAGCGTTCGGATAGCTTTGATTCCAGCTGTACAAAATTTGAAATTGAGTGAAATTATGAAAATTGGAGAAATATAATGAATAATTAGAGCAAAGTTAGGAAATGATGCGCTCATCAAACTTAAAAGTATATTGAATAGACTTTAAATATTGAATTCAAATTGTTTAAATTCATGTACTTCATGAGTGATACATACACATGCAAAATTTTAAAAGTTTAAAGTTTATTTGCTATAAAGTCAAGCGGTCAAAGAAATAATAAAAATTAAATATATAAAATAGTTTGCTTTTGGGAGATCTCCACTTATCTATTTGACTAAATTTGTAAAACATACATAATTGCATTTTACAATTTTTCTCTTGAGTATCTGTACAGGTTCATGACAAGCTGTGTTACTCGGATACGGCTATTTAGTCGCCGTACCCGTATCCGATACGTATCGGATATCGATACGCGTCCGATACGGCCACGATACGTATCCGATACGGCTATCAGCACTGGTGAACCGTGCCCGCACCCGTGAGCCGCGACTCTGAGCTGCGCCGCACCTGTGGACCACGTATACACCGGCTGAAATATTTTTTTTTTCCGCCAAAGCTGTGGTTCGAACTTGGGAAGGCCCAGTCCCAGTCAAAAGCTTTATCCACTCCGCAAGATTTTGTTTGTGTTATATTGCAGTAACTCTGTTATTTAATATCTAATCTTATATTAAGCCTTTAATTTTTTATAGCTTGATTCAGTTTTTGTAATATATTCATCTTTTTAATTATATTTTTTATGATTATTTAAATGTAATATACAAATTAATAAAAAATAATATATATATAATAGCCGTATCGTATCATTCGTTTTTGAAAATTGTCGTATCGCCGTATCCGTATCGTATCCGATACGATACTCGTATCCGTATCCATGCAACATAGATGACAAGTGAAAGACTAGTAATTACACATTAATGATGAATTAATACACTGCAATATAACATCATGGATATAGTCATGAAGACACGAGACACTGGATAGCTAAATCATTAACTCAAGATTAAGGGTAACGTATATGTAAGATTGGTAAAATAAACTTGAGATTGACCTAAGTGAAGCCTACCGTTGTAACGGTCCACCGTTACAACGGAATAAATAAATCCTTTACAAATCCCGTGACGCATAAAATAGGTTTTAGCATCACCGAATGCTAATCCTTCCAGAGAATTTTCGTTGTGGGATCCGTTGTAACAGTCATTTACCGTTGTGAACAGTGACCACCGTTACACTCCAAACCACTCCGATTGACCTACCGTTGTGACGGTCCCCTGTACCGTTACAACGGTCAGCACCACTTACTTTCTTTTTATCAGCTCTCTATAAGTAGAAGCTATACCAAGGTTTGGAGTATCACTATAGCCGCCTCTAACTTCAATATTTCGTATTTACATATCTAAAGAAAGTCATTGTTGCTTGTGCACTCCAACTTCAATATACACAATTAATGTCAAGCTTATTCAATTAATCAACCAACTCCTAGAGTGATCCTGCGTGGTCGAATCATTTACTACTTCGAGCCTTGCGTTCACCTTGCAATCCTTGTAGTCCTTGCGACTCAGATTGTCTTGTTAGGGCCGTGTGACTTCCTAGAAGAATTGTAAGGGCTCACCGATTCCACCTTGTACTCATTTCTCATTGGGTAAAGAAAGGCGCGCCATCTAGAAGGTCACAAGCCCCAGAGACGTAGGCGTTAGTGTCGAACTCCGTAAATAACTCTCGTGTTAAGTATCTCTAAACTCTACTATTTTTTTTTGAGAAAAAATAAGGATCTAGCCCTTATTTGCTTTATTGATCATAAAAGGTTTCAACATGAAACCAAGTACAAAAACACAGTGTTATTCAACTTAGTTGAATATGAAGAAAACCAAAAATTGAAAGATAAAAATAGAAAAAAAAAACAACAAATTGTCAAAAAGCAGGGTTTAAAGTGTAAAAATTGCAAAACTCTTCTTGTCAGTGAAGAGATTTCTTCCATCAGAAAGGCATTGCTAACAATGATACCTTCTTTCACTTTACACTGTCCGTTTCTGCATTCCAAACTGGTTGCAACTTTCTTCGTCAATTTCTGTTTAGATTTTCCGGCTTGTAATTGTTACTGGTACCGACCCTTGTACCAGTACCCAGTGGTGTTCATCTACTATAACACCATTCCACCAATTGCAAAACCAGCCCACAACCAGTAAAGGATGTAAGTCAATCTTCATTTTATTTGTCTTCTCTTGTACCAGTAAAGGATGCAAGTTAATCTTCATTTTGTTTCTCCTTCCTCTCTTCTTCCTCAATCAATGAAGGAACCTCCATTGATCTTGCACTTCTTCCATTAGCTCTTGTACTCCTTTGGATTGATCTCTAAAGATTCTAGCACAACGCTCTCTCCAACAAATGAAAATTGTCAATAAGAGAACTTCTTTGGATTTACCATCTTTGTGCTTTTTCACAATCCATCTGTGTGCACTTTCTTCATCGAATTCCCTTGACCAATTCCTTATTGGTAACTGAAATCTATGAATCAGCATTGTATAAACCATTAAAGAAAAGGGGCAATCAGAGAATAAATGTCTGATAGTTTCTTCACTAGCTCTGCACAGTATGCACATGCTCGGTAGATTCCATCCTTTTTTTTTAAGTTTTCTGCCGTCAATATCTTTTCATGATATGCCAACCAAGCAAACACTTTTATTCTTGGCGGCACCTTCGTTTTCCATACCTTGTGTATTCGAATTGTATTATCAACTTCGCCCTTTAATCCTCTATACAAAGATTTGACCGTGAATTCCTTTGTGCTTGTCAGAGACCATTCTACCACATCTTGTGCTCCTGACAAAGGAAGGTGATTTCTAAGAATACCTTGCATCTGTTGAATTTGCACCAGTAAAGTTTGTTGCTGCGTCATTCTTGTTATGATACACAGATTTTCAAAATTCTGGTTATACGCTTGCTGTACTGTCAAATTCCGATCAGCTGCCTCTTCATATAAAAGAGGAAATCTTGTGGAAAGAAAACCATGTCCCCAGTTATTATCCCAGAACCTTATCCTTGCACCATTTCCTACTACTCTTATCATGAATCTTTCACAAGCTTCCTGTTCCGATTTTAAAGTTTGTTGAAAGAACTTGCAATTAGGAATATCATTTTGTCTTTCCATCTCAAAGGAGGTTATAAAAAGGATTTCCATAACCTTGTCTCCGGTTTTGCCCAATACCAACACCATTTAGCTAGAAGTGCCTCATTAAAAGTTCTTAGATCAATAATTCCTAAACCACCTATTTCCTTTGGTGTACACACTAAGTCCCAACTCGCCAGTGGTATGCCTCTATCATCATTTGAATTTTTCTTCCAAAGGAATTTTCTTCTTGCCTTGTCAATTTCGTGAATCACCCAAACCGGCAATTTAAAAACTGACATAAAATATGTCGGAATGGAAGACAACACAGCATTTATTAGAACCAATCTTCCTGTAATTGATAAATTCCTTGCAGCCCATCCTTGTAGCCGATTATTTATTTTTTGGACTAAGGGAACATAGACCGTTTTTGGAAGTGATTTGTCAGACAGCGGCAACCCAAGATAGTTAAAAGGAAAGCTTCCCTTTCTGCAGCCCAACACATCTGTCAATTGTTGTGTTAAATGAGGATTGTCGAAAGTAACCAATAGTTCAGATTTCTCCATACTCACTGCCAAACCAGAAATTTGCTTGAAGACCATTAAAAGAATCTTCATTGCTTGTGCTTGCCTTATATCTGGTTTCATGAAAAACAAAGAATCGTCTGCATACAATAGACAAGGCCGCAATTCCAGAAAAGGGAGCTGCCATGCACCTTCTTGTACCAATTTTTCAAGCCATCTCGGGATAAAGTCCATTGCTAGTATAAATAAGAGAGGGGATAGAGGGTCTCCTTGACGTACGCCTCTCTTGAATTGAATTTTTTTCCCTAGTAATCCATTGATTACTATCTGTGAGCTTCCTCTTAACACACAATTTTCCATCCAGAGGATCCATTTTGGTGGAAAGCCAAGTCCCTCCAAGACTTTGATTAAAAATTTCCAATTCACCGTATCAAATGCCTTATGAATGTCCGCTTTAAATAAGGCTATTGGAATTTTATTTTTCTTTAATATCTGAATCACTTGCTGTGCATAGAGAAACCCTTCAGTAATTTGTCTCCCTTTGACAAATCCCGTCTGATTGTCCTTGACTAAGTGTTGTATGTACGGCTGAAGTCTGTTAGCCAAGATTTTAGAAACCATTTTTTGTATCCCATGCAGTAGACTGATAGGTCTAAAATCTTGCGGTTTCCTTGCTTCTTCTTTCTTTGGGATTAACACAATGTATGAAGAATTAAGAGAATCCAAAGTTAAACCTTGCTCCAGTGTTGTATTGATCACCCTATGTATGTCCAGTATGAGAACATCCTTGAACTCTTTGTAAAATTCCCCTGTAAAACCCTCTGGACCAGGGCTTTTATTGGACGGCCAAGTATTGATGACAGCAAGCACTTCCTCCATTGTTACCGGCTCAGTCAGATCTTGTAGATTGTGATTTGCACTGTACAAATTATTCCAATTAATTCGTGACATTTCTTCTGATTCACTCCCCATCAATTTGACATAGAAATCCCAGAAAATTTGTGCTTTCATAGCTTGAGTTTTATGTAGCTGTCCATCATGCTCGATTGCTTGAATTGTATTTGCCCTTTTTGAGGATGTGGCGAGGGAATGAAAATATCTGGTATTACGATCACCATTCAATTCCCATCTTGCCTTAGCTCTCTGTTTGCACATTTCTTCTTCCATTACAGAGAGTTGAGCAAATCTTCTTTTGAGTGTTATATGAACCCATTTCTCCAATTGCGTGATTCTCCTAACTTCTTGAACTTTGCCAATCCAGTCCATAAAATTCCTGCAAATTAATATCTGTTCCTTGATGCTTCCGATTCTATCCCTTGTCCAGTTCTTAATCTGAAATTGCAGATTGCTGAATTTTGTGTGTAGATCAGAGGGAGAAGATGCCAATTCCATTTCCTGCCAAGTGTTTCTGACAAATTCTCTAAAGGAAGCTGATTTTAGCCAAATATTTTCAAATATGAAAAATATTGACCTTTTGAACTGTGTGGAAGCTGTGTATTAGAGGTGTGTGATCAGAAGAGGTATTTGCAACAGCCTCTTGTCTTGAGTTTGGAAAAGAATTGCTCCAACTTGGTGAAATTAGGAATCTGTCCAGCCGAGCCATAGTTGGATTTTCTCTAGTATTTGACCAGGTATAGCTTCTTCCTCTTAAGGGCAAATTGATAAGGTCCAATTCCAGTAATAAATCATTGAACTTGATTGATTCTCTCCAGTTGTTGTTATTTAGGTTCTGTCTCCACTTAATAAGGTGACATTAAAGTCTCCACATAACAACCAAGGCTTTCCATCAGGCGGTTGAATATCTTGAATTTCTTGGAAAAAATCTCTTCTTAACTGGATAGATATGGGGCCATATACTGCTGAAATTTGAAACTCATCTCCATTGTGTTCTAGCTTTGTTGTGACAGTATAAACCCCTTTAGAAGATTGAACTAGTTTGTATTTTTTAGCATTCCATGCTAATAAAATACCCCGCCTTGTACCCTCTTCCTCCAACCATACAAACTCCTTAAATCTCCTTCCACATACTTGTGAGACAATCGTGTTGTTGATAACATTCAATTTTGTTTCATGCAAACAAATCACATCCGGTTTCTCAAGAAGAATTGTTTGCCTCACCGCTAGTCTTTTATCCTTTTCGTTTAAGCCTCTAACATTCCAAGTTAAAACCTTGATTTTTGATGCACAATCCATTAAAAACTGATAACTTCTTCATTAAAGAAAAAGGGGTCAACAGACTCCTTTACAAAACTTTCCTTCCTTCCTTTGACAGAACAAAATAAAACTTCCCCTTCTTCTACCAGAGACCACCCCTTCTTTAAACCAGAATTCATACTAAGAAAAGAAAACATCTTCATCTTGCATATCTCATTTCCCTTATCTAAAATACCCAAAATCTGTCTCTGACATTGGACAGATACACTAAACACTAAACAATAAAATTTAGAGAAACCCAACATATTAAAAGATAAAAACTTCCTCAAAACAACTGACTTCAACTTCCAGAACTTCTTCTGTTTTTCAGCCGATGACTATCTTAGCCACCTCTTCATCAATCCCTCCTTGTATCTCTATTCCTGCCATTTGCACCAGAACTGTTAGTGTAATAATCTAGAAGTCAATAATACGATAATTTATCATAAATCTTTGTTCATGAATTGGATGATTAATATCATTTTGTTGCCTTGAGTATTATTGAATTTATGGATCATTTCGAGTTCATGACTGAAATTGTGAAACTCCATAATATAGATAATATATACTCTTAAAAAGTCACTGACCAAGGTAATTAGAAGGAACACTAATTACCGCGATAAGGTTAGTATGTGGATTAAAAGATGGTTAAGTTTTACAAACCACCTGACACGAGATGTCATTTTAATCACATAGATATATGTTCTAGGAACATGGTATTTGACAGACCCCGAATGAAACATTAAATAGAATTGTGTTCGTGTCATTTATGTTTTCATTCAGTGTCAAGTTCTACAGTATGAGGTATTCATCTTTCCTACTAAGAAATGTATATGTGTGATTGTTATCAAACGCTGTCGGTAAAATACAGTTATAACGGTAGCTCTTCGGTATACATGGCTTAGCTGAGGTAGTGATGGTTTACCAAGAATACTATTTGTCCCTCGTATCTCTATACGAGCTATAGCATCACTGGGCCCCTTGATAGAGTAAGATTATCTGCTAGCGGTATAATTACAAGAGTAATTATATTTGATAATCTGCTCAAGATCAAGAAAAGATTCAGTTAGCAAGGATGACACACATCTACCTTGAAACTAATCTGATAGCTATGAGACAGAAGAACAGACACAAGTAAATTGTTTACTGGATCGTGATATTGTACTGTACAACATCATCTGTGTAATTGGATGGTCATGATGTGTTGCCAGATGCCGCTCATGATTATAGAAGTTATAACAGTTTTAACTCTGTTTACCAACATAACACAGATCCTATTGGGTCACACCATATAGGAGTTAATCGGAGAATCTTATTGTGATTGATTATAAATTGGTTATGATCAATAGTAAGATGGTTATAATTAATTATACGTGTTATAATTAAATTATAAATGTTATGTAAAAATAACAAGCAAAAACATTAGTTAATTTATAAACGTGTGTTACACGTTGTATAAAAGTTAACCGGTTAATTTATAAATGTGCAGGACACATTATATAAATTATCGAAACAACAACCGCAAGAAAAATATATATAATTGTTCAGAATAATTATACGAATATTATTTGTATTCGGGCCGAGGGCATTCGGGTCTTTTCAGATTCGTCCTTATCCGCTGACATGTCATCAATCCTATCCAAATGACACGTCGTCGATACCGAAACAAACAACCGTAGAAAAATATATATAATTGTTCAAAATAATTATACGAATATTATTTGTATTCGGGCCGAGGGCATTCGGGTCTTTTCAGATTCGTGCTTATCCGCATGACACGTCATCGATCTTATCCACATGACATGTCATCCTTATCCATTCAATGGCATATCTTGTAAATAGGCCGAACTTGAAGGGCATTTTGGTCTTTTGGCAACCGACCCTAAACCCTATAAATAGGGGTGGAGGGGTAGAGAGAAATTTGCTAATTCACTCATACCGTTTCGTGTCAAAACGGATCGGTATTTTATCTCTTTCTCGGTTTCTCTCCCAAATAGTATTTCGGTTGAGAAAAGAAAGTTATACGTAGTTGACGTATAATCTTGCGAGTTGTTGTGAGGTATATTTACGGGATCGATGAATAGTGTTTTATCGAATTTCGCGGTATGTCAGTTTTGCATATTGATGAAACTGTGCAACCGAAAATTCGTGTTTACGGGTTTTCGTCTTTTTCCCGTGAATAGTGTTTTTGCAGAATTCTGCGGTTTACGGTATTTCTGGCAGAAGAAATAAACCGCTCTCCGGTTAGTCCTGGTGGATAACCGATAGAGGTATCACACGTGTGATACTCCGAGTCGATTCCTTCCCTGGTGAGGCTCTACTCGCTCGGTCTGCATTCCAACTGTGATTTGGAAACAAGGTATAAATATGCTATATTAATCTATTTAATTGGTAAGTAGATTAAAGTTTTAGAAATCAATCATGGAGTAGATCTGTAAAAATGATTAAATTGGGTTTTGATAACAAAGGAATACTGAAGGTGGACCGCCTTGGAAAGTTTCCTGACATACGCCGTTTAATCCTGAGCTTAAGTTGGCCGTAGAAATTTTTGTTCTACGGTCATTCCGCAACTTAAGCCTAAACGGGTTTTTGGTTACAGCACCGTGAACCCCAACAGTGGTATCAGAGCACAAGGCTCTCCCGCTGATTGATTTTCTTAAAGTTATAACTTATGCAAATTAGGTGCATATACCGCATATCAGTTTAATTCTTACATTTGCAGCTTAAGTCCAAAACCGATTAGAAATAAGATTTTCTTGGATCGGTTCTACCGACTAAGAAAGTTAAATTAGATTTAAGCTTTCTTTATGCTTTCTTATGAAATGTAAACTTTTACATTTCTTGGATCGGTTTTCCGACCGAGAAAGATAAAATAGGATTTTATGCTTTCTTTATGTTTTCGTTTTCAAAACTTTCAACTGCATTTGAGTATATCTAAGAATGTGATGAAGCAATAAAGTACCCAAGTAAGAACTGCTAATCTCCACCCGTGAACGACAAGGTTAATGACAAGAAAAGTCTCGACTTTTCGTCTAACCCTCGTTTACGTGTCCTGATAGCTGGCCCAAAGGGGACTTTGTCACGTTACCAAATTACTCTATGCTTTTGAAATGACAAAATTTAGTGTAAGTTTTTGCCTTTTCGAAAACCTTCGGATAAGTAAAGTTCATCGAAGAATGTGATGAAACAATAAAGTACCTGAGTAAGAGCTGTCATTTCCACACAAGAAAAAGATGGTTCTGTCTAGGAAAGATTGAGTCTAAGCGGTCCTCGTGACCCCAATCTTTCCTGGGAGCCCCTTTCACGTGTCCTAATGGCTGGCCCAAAAGGAACTTTGTCACGTTACCAAATTGCTTTATGGACCGAAAATAATATCTGATTTTAAAACATATAAATTGTTTATGTGCTTTAAATGGTATAAATAAGAATTGAGCATAGCTGCAAAATAAAGAATTGGTAACTCATAGATTATATACCCGACTTGGTCCCGTATATAAGTAAATTAGATTTACTGCTTTAAAATGAAAATGGGTAAAACTAGATTTACCGTCTTTCCAAGGAACCGTGAAAGAAAATTTTCTTTGAAGAAAAATACGAATGTGGGATCACATTTGGCATTGTTTTCTTTCTGACTTCCTTTCCACGACTGCTTGCTGAAGCATATGAAAGAGGTCTTTTAAGAAAATGGAAATGCGATCATATTCACTATTCTTTCTGTCTGACTTCCTTTCCACGACTGCTTACTGAAGCATATGAAAGAGGTCTCTCAGGAAGATAGAAATTGAATCACAATCGGTATTTTTCTGACAAGCAACTTTCACGTGTCCGTAACGCTGACCAAGGTCAAAATTACGAACTGAAAGAAATATACGTGACTCGGTCACATATATAGGTAAATCATATTTACTGCTATCATATAAAAACGTATAGATTAGATTTACCGTTTTTATAAGAAACCATATAAACTACCTCTACAAGATAGACGGTAGCTAAAGTCAGTTACAAGAACTGACTGCTTAACAAAGCTAAGCGTATCGAAGAGGTACTGATAAGAACAGAAACTAATGGAGATCACATTTCGTATTCAAGACTTCCTTTCCACGACTGCTTAATGAAGCATATGAAAGAGGTCGTTATAAAGATACGAATAGAATCACATTTAGTCATTCTTACATATGCTAAGAAAAGAAAGTAATGGGGATCACATTCGATATTTTAGACTTCCTTTCCACGACTGCTTAATGAAGCATATGAAAGAGGTCACTATAAAGATACGAATAGAATCACATTAATCGTTCTTTCTGACATAAGATAAGAAAAGAAATGGAGATCACAGTCAGTATTCAAGACTTCCTTTCCATAATTGCTTAATGAAGCATATGAAAGAAATCGCTATAAAGATACGAATAGAATCACATTAGTCGTTCTTTCTCACATACCCCTTTGGAGATTGCTGGCACTATTAAGCATAAACACCAACCCATTAAATATTAAGTAATATGCCCTTCCTACTCTATCCTCCTCACATCGTTGTTCATTGGTTGATGATTGAAACCTCCTCAGTAGGCATCGCCTTTTACCTTTGGTGGTCGAGGGTTATGTGAGACATAACAAAACAAAATAGAGTGAGGTTACTTACCGATGATTTCTAAAAGAGTTTTAGGCTCGGGGCAAAGTCTTCGTTAAATACACGTGATGTTTTAACGAAACTAAGAATCATAAAGAGATGTGATTAGCAAGTTTGCTTACCTAAGATAACTGATAGCCATGATATGCATACACTGCCTTGGTTATTGGTGAAAACATGGATCTTGGTCCTACTGCAAAATGGGAATAGAACAAATTTGCAGTGGGAGTTTTATTATTGGAATAAAACATTACATGAACAAAGCTAAAATCTTTACATTAAACGTTGTAGAAATATGGCTAAATAAACATCTTTCTCTTTACGCTCCCTATTCAAAAGGTAGACATACGTGAGAAAAAGGAATATATCCTAAATACACCGGTCCCTGCTGAAATAGTAGAGAGCAGCTCTGTCAGTACTCACACGCTTCGTATGACAAGCGATGATGAGAAACTGGAGAAGCTTAACTGTCCGTTGAGCCACGAGTTGGCCACGGAAGTTATCCTGAACTTATTTCCTCCCAGCTATTCGGAGTTCATTGTGAACTCCCATAAGCAAGAGTTAGATAAGAGCTTGCAGGAGCCCCAAGGGATGCTGAGGATCACTGATAAAGACATCGAGAATAGCTCTCATGTCCTCATGATCCAAGAAGGTGGGAAGAAGATCAAGAAAGCAAAAGGGAAAAACGGCTATTAAGTACAAAGGCAAAGGGAAGTTGGTTCCAGGAACGAACTCTCCCAAGATAAATATTTCTGCTAACTCTGACTGCTATTTTAGCAATAGCAAAGGTCACTGGAAGAGAAAACTGCTCGGTGTATCTTGGAGATATGAAGTTTGAGAATGTCTCAAAAGTCTCAGTCTCAAGTATTTATGTTATTGAAATTAATGTTGCGACCTCTCTTAATGATTCGGTACTGGATACTGGATCATGTGCTCATATTTGCACGAATATGCACGCACTAAGAGGAAGTTACGCAATAAGGAAGTACAACTCCGAGTTGGAAACGGAGCACAAGTTGTAGCCGTTACAGTCGGTAGAATAGAATTGTACTTGCCTAGCGGGTTTATTCTGGAACTAGAAAATGTCTATTTTGTTCCTACCATTTCTAGAAATATCATATCAATCTCGTGTTTAGAGATGAATGGTTTCTCGTTTGATATAAAGGACAATAGATGTTCTATTTATAAAAATGAGACATATTATGGATCATCTTACTTGTTAAATGGTCTTTATATGCTAGAAATGGAAAACCCCGTGTTTAACATCAATAACAAAATACTCGAAACGTTTCATGAAAGTATTGACTTACATGAGACATAAGTCTGAATCCTTTGATGAGTTCAAGGAATTTAAGACTAAAGTAGAAAATCAACTCAACAAAAGTATTAAGGCATTACGGTAGGACCGTGGAGGCGAATACTTGAGTTATGGTTTTCAAAACGTACTTAAAGGAATGTGAGATAGTCTCACAACTCACACCTCTAGGAACACCGCAATATTACGGTGTTGCCAAGAAAATGAAACAAACCATGTTGGACATGATTCGTTCCATGATGAGTGACGCCACCCTTCCAAAATCATTTTGGGGACACGCACTAGATACTGCCGCACTAACAATAAATATGGTTCCATCCAAGTCAGTTGAAAAGACTCCATACGAGTTATGGTTTGGAAAATCCCAAATATGTCTTATCTTAAAAATGGGGTTGCGAAGTATTTGTCAAACACTAGACGTCTGACAAACTTGATCCCAAATCTGACAAGTGCTTTTTCGTAGAATATTCTAAGGAAACAAAAGGATATTACTTCTATTACCAGTCCGAGAACAAATTAGTTGTTGCTCGTCATGGTATACTTTTGGAGAACGAGTTTCTTGCAAAAGGAAGTAGTGTGAGTAATGTAATACTTGAAGAAATTCAAGATACATCACACAATACAATATCTGAACTAGATCAGATTAACCCACCTCTTGATTTTTTGGCTGATGAGCATCTAGAAGTACCAAGTCCACAAATAGCTGTGGATGAGGTTCTAGTCCCGAGCTCAAGTACTTCAACGCAAGTTGAAGAAGAACTAGATCCGCAGATCGTTGTGGATCAAGTTCGACAGCCCGAAGAACAAGTGCTACGTAGGTCAACAAGAACAGTCCATGCACCCGAGAGGTACTTGGGACTGCACGAGGTCTCAGTTTTTGACATTGAAGATCCTCTGACCTATGCGGAAGCAATGGATAGGCCTGACTCTGATAAATGGCTCGAGGCCATAAGATCCGAAATATAGTCCATGTATGACAACACGGTATGAAACCTAGTTGTACCACTTGATGGGGTGAAACCCATAGCTAACAAGTGGGTTTTCAAAAGGAAAACAGACATGGATGACAATATGACTATTTACAAAGCACGGCTAGTAGCGAAAAGGTTTCAAACAAATTCTGAGAATTGATGAAACTTTTTCACCCGTGGCTATGTTTAAGTCAATTCGGATACTCCTAGCAATTGCCGCATTTCATGATGATGAAATATGGCAAATGGATGTCAAAACCGCCTTCTTAAAAGGAAATTTAAGAAGAGGATGTGTATATGACACAGCCTACGGGTTTTGAAGATCCAGAGAAAGCTGGGAAGGTATGCAAGCTTCTTGAATCCATTTATGGATTGAAGCATGCATCACGGAGTTAGAATCTTCGATTTGGCGAAGAAGTCAAAAAGCTTGACTTCGTCAGATGCGAAGAAGAATCTTATGTGTACAGAAAAACTAGTGGGAGTGTCATCGCCTTTCTTAATCTTATATGTAGATGACATACTCTTAATAGGAAACGATATTCCTCTATTGCAATTAGCCAAGTCTTCATGAAAGAAGAGTTTTCTCGATGAAGGACTTGGGTGAGGATGTCTATATACTAGTCATAAAGATCTACCGAGGTAGATCAAAGAGACTTATAGGATTAAGTCAAAGCACGTACATTGACAAAGTGCTGAATCGGTTCAGCATGCAGGATTCTAAGAGAGGATTCCTGCCAATGAATCATGGTACACAACTTAGCAAGACTCAGTGTCTTTCGACAACTGATGAGCAAAGCACTATGAGTAGAGTACCATACGCTTCGGCTATTGGCTCTATCATAAACGCCATGTTGTGCACTCGCCCTGATGTCTCGTATGCTTTGAGTGTGATGAGTAGATATCAGGCTAATCCAGGCATAAGGCACTGTAATGCTGTAAAGAATATCCTTAAGTTCTTGAGGAGAACTAAGGATATGTTTCTCGTCTACAACATTATCACCTAATACGAGAGATCGTAAACATAATAAGATGTTTATAATTTAATTATAAAAGATATAATTAATATAAAGGTGATGTAAAGATATGTAGAGTTGACACAGTCAGCAACACAGCTGATCCACTCACAAAATCTCTTCCTCAAGCCAAGCACGAGATGCTTAATGCTTCTATGAGTCTGGAACACATAGAAGATTGGCTGTGAGATTTTCTCAGGATCTACGAGATCTTAGAGAATATAGAGCTTTGTATATAAGTAGGGCCTATGATGATTGGCTCCTAGCTTAAGTGGGAGATTGTTAGTGTAATAATCTAGAAGTCAATAATACGATAATTTATCATAAAGCTTTGTTCATGAATTGGATGATTAATATCATTTTGTTGCCTTGAGTATTATTGAATTTATGGATCATTTCGAGTTCATGACTGAAATTGTGAAACTCCATAATATAGATAATATATACTCTTAAAAAGTCACTGACCAAGGTAATTAGCAGGAACACTAATTACCGCGATAAGGTTAGTATGTGGATTAAAAGATGGTTAAGTTTTACAAACCACCTGACACGAGATGTCATTTTAATCACATAGATACATGTTCTAGGAACATGGTATTTGACAGACCCCGAATGAAACATTAAATAGAATTGTGTTCGTGTCATTTATGTTTTCATTCAGTGTCACGTTCTACAGTATGAGGTATTCATATTTCCTACTAAGAAATGTATATGTGTGATTGTTATCAAACGCTGTCGGTAAAATACAGTTATAACGGTAGCTCTTCGGTATACATGGCTTAGCTGAGGTAGTGATGGTTTACCAAGAATACTATTTGTCCCTCGTATCTCTATACGAGCTATAGCATCACTGGGCCCCTTGATAGAGTAAGATTATCTGCTAGCGGTATAATTACAAGAGTAATTATATTTGATAATCTGCTCAAGATCAAGAAAAGATTCAGTTAGCAAGGATGACACACATCTACCTTGAAACTAATCTGATAGCTATGAGACAGAAGAACAGACACAAGTAAATTGTTTACTGGATCGTGATATTGTACTGTACAGCATCATCTGTGTAATTGGATGGTCATGATGTGTTGCCAGATGCCGCTCATGATTATAGAAGTTAAAACAGTTTTAACTCTGTTTACCAACATAACACAGATCCTATTGGGTCACACCATATAGGAGTTAATCGGAGAATCTTATTGTGATTGATTATAAATTGGTTATGATCAATAGTAAGATGGTTATAATTAAATTATAAATGTTATGTAAAAATAACAAGCAAAAACATTGGTTAATTTATAAACGTGTCTGACACGTTGTATAAAAGTTAACCGGTTAATTTATAAATGTGCAGGACACATTGTATAAATTACCGAAACAACAACCGCAAGAAAAATATATATAATTGTTCAGAATAATTATACGAATATTATTTGTATTCGGGCCGAGGGCATTCGGGTCTTTCCAGATTCGTCCTTATCCGCATGACATGTCATCAATCCTATCCAGATGACACGTTGTCAATACTGAAACAAACAACCGTAGAAATATATATATAATTGTTCAGAATAATTATACGAATATTATTTGTATTCGGGCCGAGGGCATTCGGGTCTTTTCAGATTCGTGCTTATCCGCATGACACGTCATCGATCTTATCCACATGACATGTGATCCTTTCCATTCAATGGCATATCTTGTAAATAGGCCGAACTTGGAGGGCATTTTGGTCTTTTGGCAACCGACCCTAAACCCTATAAATAGGGGTGGAGGGGTAGAGAGAAATTTGCTAATTCACTCATACCGTTTCGTGTCAAAACGGATCGGTATTTTATCTCTTTCTCGGTTTCTCTCCCAAATAGTGTTTCGGTTGAGAAAAGAAAGTTATACGTAGTTGACGTATAATCTTGCGAGTTGTTGTGAGGTATCTTTACGGGATCGATGAATAGTGTTTTACCAAATTTCGCGGTATGTCAGTTTTGCATATTGATGAAACTGTGCAACCGAAAATTCGTGTTTACGGGTTTTCGTCTTTTTCCCGTGAATAGTGTTTTTGCAGAATTCTGCGGTTTACGGTATTTCTGGCAGAAGAAATAAATCACTCTCCGGTTAGTCCTGGTGGATAACCGATAGAGGTATCACACGTGTGATACTCCGAGTCGATTCCTTCCCTGGTGAGGCTCTACTCGCTCGGTCTGCATTCCAACTGTGATTTGGAAACAAGGTATAAATATGTTATATTAATCTATTTAATTGGTAAGTAGATTAAAGTTTTAGAAATCAATCATGGAGTAGATCTGTAAAAATGATTAAATTGGGTTTTGATGCCAAAGGAATACTGAAGGTGGACCGCCTTGGAAAGTTTCCTGACATATCCCGTTTAATCCTGAGCTTAAGTTGGCCGTAGAAATTTTTGTTCTACGGTCATTCCGTAACTTAAGCCTAAACGGGTTTTTGGTTACAGCACCGTGAACCCAAAACCTTGGGTATTGAACCCAAAACCTTATGATTGTTAGAACAAAACCCCCAATTTAATTTTACTTTCTTTCACAAATTTGAAACAAATCGATAGAGTTAAAGATTAGTATTTCCCAATTTTCTTGTGGATCGATACCCAAAGTACTACAATGATAGGTTGTGCGCTTGCAACTAACATTTCTTTGAGTATTTAGGATTATAAATTTAAAGGCATAAATAAAGAGTATAAAATAATCGCAATTCTTTATCTCCAAAATACTCATCACAAGTTATTCTAGTTTCCGCTAATAATAACTTGTAGACACGTTAGAATATTATTACTTAGACCAAAGATATAAAAATGCCTATTGACCCCCCCTCTAGTTGCCTTTGGGACCAACAAAAATAACTTATAAATTAACTTGTAAAATGTTCATTTCTTTGACCACTTGAACTTGTAGTAAATAAACTCGAAACTTTTATTATTTTACATGTACATGCATCACTCATGAAGTACATGGATTTGAACGGTTTGGATTCGACGTCTGAAGTCGATCCAATATACTTTTGGAGTTATGCTTACCAAACTCTCTTGGTGAGCACATCACACCCTAGGTTTGCTCGAATAATTATATCATTCTTTCTACACTTGTCTCTTCAGTTATCCCCGCACTATCTCTATCAATATCAACTTCCTTAACTGTCATTTATCTCCCTATTTATTCCGCTAATAACTTCTATTTATCCCCGCATTAAATTATACTGTACACTAATAACAATCCCCGCTAATAACTGCCTTAACTAACTTTTGAATTAAATTATACTATCCCCTAATAACTTCTTTAACTGTCGATGGTCCCACTAATAACTGTCATTGATTAAACATGACTTGTTGACAAGTTCAAGAATACATTATTCATTTTTCTCTTGTCAAGTTTTTATCCCTGTAACATAAATATTCATACAGTATTCATAGATGTATTTACTAAAAGTTGCAATTAAAATATTCAGAAATAAATGTTTATTGATGTTCAAGAAAATATTTATTGTTATGTCTGACAAGTATATATTATTATGTATGACAAGTATTTATTATTATTTCTAACATGATGATACATTGATTTGATTAAACATTACTTATTTACAAGTTCAAGAACAAAATATTCATTTTTGTATCGTCAAATATTTATTTATGTAACATAAAATATTTATCTAATATATTTAAGTCATAGATGTTTTACTGAAAGTTGTAATTAAAATATTTAGAAATAAATGTTTATTTGTTTATTGATGTTCAAGAAAGTATTTATCATTGTTTCTGACAAGTATTTATCATTGTGTCTAAGAAATATTTATCATTGAGTGAGGGGATTATTTATTTAATGGTCCCCAGTTGTGCGGGGACGATACAAAGAAAAAAAAATTTATGTGGGAATAACTGATCGATTGATGTTCAAGAAAAAAACAGAAAATTGTGTGGTATTTATTTTGGAAATTCGGGCTAAGAAGTTTGGATCACCCAATTGTGCGGGGACTATATAAAGAAAAAAATGAATTGTTGCGCGAGGAAAATGGACGGATTGCTTTGGACCAAAAAATAGAGTTCACTGCATATGCATTAATACTTTCCTCTGTGAGGGTAAATAATTTAATGATTCATATTAAGTACTCGCATTTTTCTCGTGATATAGTGGTCCCGTCATGATTTTTTGCAAGAATAAAAATGCAGAGATTGTCATCAAAATCCAAATATAATTGAGTTTGAACATTTACCGTTAAACACCACCATGAGCCAATTCTTCCGTAGGAATGATGAAACGGAAAAATATATGTGCGCGCGCGCTATGCTCATTCGTCGATACTCTTTTATTCTTTTACTATTTTACTTCTTCAATTGCAGACCATCATAATCTTAATTGCTTATCCATGGCTAGGAATGGAACAACGAAGAACAGCTAAGCACTCCTAGTATCCACATAATATTATTCCCATGCATTGACTTTTTTGTTCTATGTTTTTAATGGACCATCCCCTACAACAAAAAACAATGTTGCAATAGAGAAACTAGGATACTATTGTTGTGCAGTTATCACATTCGATGCTCTATGCTGGCAGTGATTGATTTACATTGTTCGATTTGAAATGGATGTCCCATTCTTTGTAGGACCATCAATAATTTGTGCTACTGTGTAGATAGCCTCTCTGTCTCTATCTGTATCTCTCTATCTCTGTCAAATAGTTTAACACCTTCAAATACTAACAGGAGTAGGGCTGCAAACGAATCGAACCAAATCAAACTTATCTCAGATTGATTTTGATTTGAATTAATTTTGAACTATGTTGGGTTTGAATTAATTTTAAATCAAATTTTTTACGAACTTTTTTACAACAAGGAAGAGTGATCGTAGTAGTCGAAGGTGAGAGGTGAAAGTCATCTAGGGTTTTAGAATTGAGAGCAAGGGTTACGACTTACGAGTTATGATTTATGACTGAGCAGCCTTATGTTTTAACTTTTAAGTTATCAGCGAACATAAGTCATCAGCGGAAATCAACAGTTCATGTTACTTTGAATTTTGAACTAGAATAGTTCTCGAACTTATTTCGAATGAACCAAATCAAGTTTGAATTTGGTTTGAATTATTTCAAACTATTTCGAATCAATTTTTTTACGAACTTTTCGAATCAAACTCGAATCGAATCACGAACTACGAAATTTTTGTGTAGCCCTAAACAGGAGCAAGTTAATTAAAATTGATTTAAAGTAATTTTAGAGTATTTTATTTTTTCTTATGAAGTTAAAATAGTTTGAAGGATACTTAATTTTTAGTTCGACTTTTTATTTGACTTTTCTATATATAAAGAAAAATCTATTTGTTCGGTTATTTTTTTAACATTCGCTTATGATACTTTTATATAATTTATCAGTCTATCATGGCGAATTTAAAGAAGCCACTCCTATGAATTAAAAATTAACTGTTTTGTCCTTTATATTTTACAATTTTTATAGATATTTATACTTTTTTAACTCCTTATAAAATAAAATTATACTACAATAATTTATTTAGAGTTCTCAAGTCAATTTTTTAATTATGTTCCTTAGCATTACTTTATTAATTATTATGTTTAAATACTATTTTTTTTTTTTTAAAGTTGATGTGACTGAACTCGTGTTTCTCGTTTTACTTTACTCGTGTCGGATTAATAAAGGCTGGTCCGTTGGCGAAGTAAGTTAGAGTATATATCTAATAATTAAGGACAACAAAGTTTCGTTTTCTCCCCAATTTTGTTTATCATGAATTCATCACGTGTTGTGCTGTGAGAACTAATTTTTGGACCGTCCACTTTTGAGGTGATACGGAATTGAGAAAATGCAGCCGATTCTGTTTAAAAATTATAAATAAATATAAAATGCGGAATTTGAGAAATTTTATATTTAATATATTCGTAACGTGAAATTGTGGACAGAGTACAGATGAGAATATATATATTTTTTATTTTTTTCAGAAAAATTCTGCCTATAAAAAGAAAAGATAAAATTTTAATTGTCAGCTTTCAGTCTCATGGTGACACCCCTCCGGAGACTGGGCAACAACCATGCCAGGCTGGAAATCATATTATGTTTTTTTCAGAAAAATTCTACCTATAAAAAGAAAAGATAAAATTCTACATATTCAGTCACATTTTAAAATGATGAAAAGTAACTTCAAGCATATAGAATTTAATAAAATAATAAAGTAACAACATCTCATCCCCATTTCTCATAAATGATTTGAATAAAGCAATTATGTTTGTTAGTAATGGAAGTGTAATATATAATTTTCGTCAACTAATTATCTTACATAACTTATTCAGTGATATATATACAGTTTACATTTTTAAATTATGTCAACTTATATTTGATTTGAATAAAACAATTATATTTGAATAAAATATAATTTTCGTCAACTTAATTATCTTACCTAAGTTATTGAGTGATATTTATACAATTCACATTTTTAAATTCTGTCAAATAAATTAATGAATATATATAAAATTAGTAAAAAAAGTAACAGCAACCTAACTCGCATATATTTTTTGATATACTATTATTTGCTTCTTATATATTAGTATTTGTTAAAATATCTCTGTAATGTATATATAATGAATTATTTAAATTATAAATCTAAACATATATATATTAAGAATTGTTGATAGATTGCCGATAAGAAACCCTTAGATCTTTTACTATATTTTATGAATTAAGCCTAGCTTCCTTATCGCTGGAAATCATAGAAACAAATCATTAGTATAATACTAATAAAAAGTACGAACAAGAATTTTAGCATGTTCACACCATGTAAAAATAAAAAAATATATTTTCGTTTAATTATTTTGGAAAGAGACAATTTATTGGATGTAATATTACCGTTGGCTAAATTCCAAATAGATGGATGTTTTGTTTGATGCTTCTCAAAGGTTTTTATTTTTTATGATGATAGATGCTTATCTAAGTTCTACTAACGGGGGCAGTGATAGAAATATATATATATATATATATAGGGTCCGGCTAATTTGCTGCCGGTAGCATTTTAGCCAGAGATGCTGCCACTGTTTTTTCTATTTTATGATGCTCAAACAATAAATCCAAACCGTTAGATGTTTAATTTATATTATAATCTACTTGGAGACCAAATTTTACATTTTTTGGAATTTTTTTACTATTTATTAAGCTGGTTTGAAAACCGCTGATTTCAGTAAATTTCTGCAGCATTGAAATCAGCGGTTTTCAAACCAGCTTAATAAATAGTAACAAAATTCCAAAAAATGTAAAATTTAGTCTCCAAGTAGATTATAATATAGATTAAACATCTAACGGTTTGGATTTGTTGTTTGGATATCAGAAAATAAAAAAAGCCCTAGCAGCACCTCCGGCTAAAATGCTGTCGGCAGCAATTTAGCCGTGCCATATATATATATATATATATATATAGGATTTGGCTAATATGCTATGGGTAGCTAAGAGGCCTTCCGTGCTACGGCTTAATATTCGACTTTTCAAAATCCTAACGGTCGATCCGAACCGTTCATCTTGTTCTCCATATTAATATGTGTTTGGAGACCAAATTTTACATTTTTTGGAAATTTTTTACTATTTTTTTAGATTTATTGAATATCGCTGTTTTTTATGGTCCAGATTTGTCTGAAAAACAACGATTTTCAATAAATATAAAAAAATAGTAAAAATTTTTTGAAAAAATGTAAAATTTGGTCTCCAAGCACATATTAATACGGAGAACAAGATGAACGGTTCGGATCGACCGTTAGAATTTTGAAAAGTCGAATATTGAGCCGTAGCACGGGAGGCCTCTTAGCTACCCATAGCACCGTAGCCAAGTCCTATATATATATATATATATATATACAGATAGGCTAATAAACAATCGATTGTTCCTAGCCTCCCATGCAACCAAGTCGTTTTTTAATTTTTAAAGTCCAAATGATCGATCCAAACCGTTAGATGTGATCTCCATATTAAAATGTGCTAGGAGACCAAATTTTATATTTTTTTGGAATTTTTTACTATTTATTAAGCCACTTTGAAAATCGCTGATCCAACGGTAGCTTCTGATTTTACTATTTCGTTAAGCCACTGTTGGATCAGCGATTTTCAAAGTGGCTTAATAAATAGTAAAAAAATTCCAAAAAATGTAAAATTTGGTCTCGTAACACATTTTAATATGGAGATCACATCTAACGGTTTGGATCGATCATTTGGACTTTAAAAATCAGAAAATGACTTGGTTGCACGGGAGGCTAGGAACAATCGATTGTTTATTAGCCTACCCCTCTCTCTCTCTCTCTATATATATATATATATATATATATAGATATATAATTTGTTGCACGTGCAAAAATAGGAGTTCAACGGTCGAAGCCAGGGCTGCAAACGAATCAAACGGAATTGTACTTATCCTAGTTTGAGTTTGATTTGAATTAATTTCGAACTAAATTTGATTTGAATTAATTTCGAATCAAATTTTTTACGAACTCAATTTCAAATCTTTTATGAACTTTTTTACAACAAAGAAGAGTGATCATAGTCGCCGAAAGCGAGAGGTGAAAGTCGTATAGGATTTTAGAACTGAGAGCGAGGGTTACAACTCACGAGTTATGATTTATGGTTGGGCGACCTTATGTTTTAATTTTTAAGTCATCAGCGAAAATCAACGGTTCACGTAACTTTGAATTTCGAACTAGAATAGTCCGTGAACCTATTTCGAACGAACCAAGTCCAGTTTGAATTTGGTTTGAATTAATTTCGAACTATTTCAAATCGAATTTTTTATGAACTTTTTCGAATCAAACTCAAATCGAATCATGAAATACGAATTTTTTGTGCAGACCTAGTCAAAGGAATAAGTTATTTTTTTTAATTATATGCTAGTATTCATGACTAAGATCTTTTCAATCCCCCCAATATATTATAGAATAATTATATCATTCCCCTCACCCTTGTCCCCCCATTTATCCCCCCCCACTCAATCTCTCCAAATTAACTTCCTTAACTGGCTTTTATCCCCCCATTAATTCCGTTAAGAATTTTATTTATCCCTGCATTAATTACTATCCTTTAATAACAATCTCCGCATTAATTATACTGTCTTCTAATAACAATCCTCGCATTAATTATACTGTCATTTAATAACAATCCCCGCTAACAATTATTTATCTGTTTATTAGTGTTCAAGTAAGTATTTACCATTGTTCTGACAAGTATTTATCATTATATCTCAGAAATATTTATCATTGTCCCTGACATGATAATACTTTGATTTGATTAAACTTACTTATTGACAAGTTCAAGAACAAAGTTCAAGAAAATATTTATCATTGTTCTGACAAGTATTTATCATTATATCTGACAAGTATTTATCATTGTCTTTGACGTACATATGTTTTACTGAAAATTACAATTATATCTGAGAAGTATTTACCCATATAACATAAAATATTTATCCATGTAACATAAAGTATTTATCATTGCTTCTAAGAAGTATTTATCGTTGTCTTTAACATACATATATTTTATTGAAAATTGCAATTTAAAGTTGATAAAAATTGATAACAACCAATTATGAAAAAATAATAATGTTATATGGTTTAAATTATTTATATGAAAATATACATTAAACTTCCGTTGGACCGATTATTATATATGAATTCATATAAAACCATAACAGATTTCAATTCATGCAACATATATACATATCGTCTTTTGTACACATGCAATCCCATGTGATCCACATAACATATACTCCTCAAGATCCAATACAATGCTTGTATAGAAGTTATGTCCTTACCACTTAGAAGTTGAGCTCATGTTACCAAAATGCTTGGTTATGATCTGGTTTGGATCAAAATTTCATACATACTTAGTTATATTAGATCCAATATATCAAAAAAGGAGTGTAAATGTGATCCATGACATGATGTCTCTTGGTTAAAGGTCTCCAACAAAATTGCATCTCCAATGAAAAAAATGCAAGGATCAACATATATGTGCATACATACATAAGAAAATTATAATGTGCATTCATACATACATAATAGAGAATAAAAATTTTCAGTTAAAATTTTCGTCCAAAATTTTAAGAAAATATTTATACATAAGAAAATTGCAATTATGTCTGAGAAGTATTTATCCATGTAACATAAAGTATTTATCATTATGCTTGAGAAGTATTTATCATTGATGTTTTACTAAAAGTTGCAGTTATGTCTGAGAAGTATTTATCCATGTAACATAAAGTATTTATCCATGTAATATAAAATAATTATCATTATGTCTGAGAAGTATTTATTATTGATGTTTTACTGAAAGTTGCAATTATGTTTGAAAAATATTTATCCATGTAACATAAAGTATTCATCATTATATCTGAGAAGTATTTATCATTGGGTGAGGTGATTGTTTATTTAATAGTCCCCAGTTGTGCGGGGACAATAAAAAAAAGGAAATTTTGTGCGGGTATAATTGTTCGCTTACAAAAGTATGCTACAAAGTTTCAGGTACAGCTAGCTGTACCAGTTTAAACCTTGAATCTACTCTCGTCTAAGACTGCAAGTGCACAGTCCTATCCGTATAGTATAATAAGGTATCGATCCTTAGGGACGGTACAATTCGAGTTCTAAATTCTTACTAATCCGAGTTAGGTACTAGAAGTGTGAAAAGTTGAGTTTGGTTTGTTTATATTTCCTAATTTCAAGTGTCAATTCTATTAACGGTAAATGAAAGCAATTAAAGGTTTTGGTTTTGAACAATGATAAAAGGCGTTCTCAGGGTCTCAGGTTTCATCCCAAACTTTGCCTTCTCTGGACCTATCATGCGACTCGCATCATCTCTGATGCGGGTCGCATGGCCCTCGAGCAGAGCTAACATGTGTTCGTATCTAAGTTGATTTCTTGTGCGAGGCTTCAACCTGTAGCTCTCACTTACTGGTATCTAACCTAAATTGATTGTCTGGTTTGCCAGAAGTATCCACAACCTTTCGATAATGGAAAGTTCACCTCTCGGCTACTATTGATCATAAATCTACTTCAAATACTCAATCACAATTGCAAGAAACATCAAGGTCAAATTACTAGAAGAGATGCTATAGACATCTAACAGTAGACAATCAAGAATCAATCAAGCAATCAAAATCAAGCAATCAATGAATACTCAAACAAAGAATCACACAAGTTCAAACTTAGATCAAAACAACATGCAACTCAAAGACAAAGTTTAGAGACTACATCCTAACCCTAGGAACTAAAGATCTACTCAAGCATAGTAAAAGAAAGCATAAAAGAGAGAGAGAATAGGCAGATCATAATGAAGCTCTTAGATCCAAGGTGGATTGGAGAGGATCTTGCAATCTTCTCTTCTCCTCTTCTTCAAGCAAGCTCCAATCTCTTTCTTCTCTCTTGATCTCTACTCTCTAAGTGATCTGGAATGTCAAGGGGGAAAAAGCTCTCGAAATTCTGGCATAGGACCTGCTTATATAGGCAACGGATCTGACTTGGGGCTTATCGGGTTGAATTTGAATTGGGCGGCAACAGTTGATGCGACTCGTATCAGGTGGATGCGACTCGCATCATCTGGTCTTCAAGAGAGGAGTGAGGGTCGCATCGCATGTCGCTTTGGGCTTTGATGCGACCCGCATCATGGGTGATGCGACTCGCATCAGATCTTCCTGAAGTTTGCCATTTGCCTGATTTTGCCCGATTTCGCCTGATTTCTGCAAAGTAAGAACCAAAACATAGCAGTACCACATTCTATGGATATTCAATGTAAAAGGTACCATTTGTTGGTTCAAAACATAGATTTTTGTATGTAAACAAGTCGAAATAATAGGTCTAATAAAGTGATATCAATAATTAAGAAGTATTTATGGGGGGATTGTTTATTTAATGGTCCCAGTTGTACGGGAACAATTAAAAAAAAAGGAAATTTTGTGCGGGGACAATTGATGGAATGATTTATTCTTTCATAAATAGAGATCATTGCATATGTATTAATACTTTGCAAATTCAAGATAAATACTTTGATGCTTCAAATTAAATACTAACAGTTTAGGAAATACTTATTAATGACTAAGCGGCCCCCCATAATTTTTTTGGCAATTTGTGTGGGGTTTTTTACGGGAATTGTTATCAGGATCCTATATTATATAATGACTAAATATTTACTCCGAAAATATATGTCTTGACGACATTTGTTTTCCAACATAAAATTTTACTTTTGAAAAACAATAAATATTTTTTAAAGAGCTAGAAAGATAGTCATATTGTAAAATTAAATAAAGTTGCAACAAAAATAAAATGAATAACAAGAAAAATAGAGAGAGCAATAACAAAAATTTATTCTCTACTTTTGTGTATCATTTTCTCTATTTACAGAACATCTATTTATAACCTAAAAATTATACATTGAAGAGCCATTACAATAATAAATGAGATAATGAATGTCAAAAGACAATAAATGCCAAAGGCTACAAATAACACAAACCGAATTCTAGAACATAAGATCAATGACTGTGAATCTAAAAATCAAAGAATTAAATATCTTAAAAGAAAGCATGTTCTTGATCTCTTGGTCGAAACCGGAATGATGGATTGTAAGCTGGTTTGTACCGCAATGGAACAAAATGTGAAATTTGAAATTTGTCTTGAACAATGCTACATAAACAAAGAAAAATATCAGAGGTTAGTTGAAAAATTAATATACCTGTTGCACATTCGACCTGACATATATAGCTTATATATTCAATGGGAATAGCGAATCAACTAATTTATGCACAACCTAAGTGAAGATCACATGGGAACTGTCATAAGAATCTTGTGATCTCTCAAGAGGACACCCGGTAAAGGAATCAAGTTTGAGAAGAATGAACATATAAATATTGAAGGATATACATATACAGATTGGGCATAAAGCATTAATTATAGGAAATCAACTTCTGATTATTTTACATTTGTTGGAGGTAACTTGGTAACATGGAGAAATAAAAAAACAGAATGTGTTTGCCTTATCTAGTACTGAAACCCAATTTAGAGGCATGGTGAAAGATATTTGTGAGCTATTATGGTTAAGAAAAATGATCACCGAGTTAGGAATGAAACCTAAAAATGAGATGAAAATTGTATTGTGATAACAAGGCTACCATTGATGTTTCACACAATCCAGTACAACACAACATGACGAAACATATAGATGTAGACATACATTTTATTAATAAAAACTTGTTTCTCACATTATATCTCTACCTTTTGTTAGATCTACATAACATGTGGCAGATATCTTAACTAAGACAATAATAACTAAACCTTTTGAAGAAATACTAGAAAAGATTGAAATAGCATATTTTTATGCGTCCTCGTGAGAGAGAGTGTTGAAAGTACACTCGGCAGCTGGTAAGTTTGGGGATCAAATCGGTATGCTAGGATCCATATCTATTCAGAGAAGAAGAAATTCAGGGAGGAAACCACATAAGCATTTGATGTATTTTTTTCATATATAGATAGTAGTTATATTTCCTATATATGGAAGCTAGTTAGAATAGGAATTCCTTGTTTAGCATTTGTAATTGATCTGATTTGTTGTACTACAATATTTCTCTAGGGTTGATAAATAGAAGGAAAGAACAGCCGAGTAAAATTGAATTTTGACGAAGAAATAAAATAGCAAGGAAAGAGAGATTCTTGAGAATTTTATGTTCTTAGTTGTTTTCATTATTCATGTTATTCTTGACATGCACCCTAGTTTTACTCTTGTCACACACACACTGACACACATATATATTCACATAATAATTACTTGAAATATTTTTACACTGACTTCTATCTATTAATTATTAAATAATTTATATGTTATACGAAATATATAAATCATTAATTTACGGATAATGCTTAGATGCATGTGTGTTGCATTATCAAAGAATTAAATCCTTAGCTTTTAAATAATGTCTTGATGTAAAGTGTTGAATAAGACCCGAATTAAAAAATTATATTGCATGGGCACTTTTTGCGAGGATAAAAAGTGACTTTTCGTGAGGATAAAAAGTGACTTTTCGCGACGGAGTACCGTTATAAACGTATTTTTTTTATTCGCGACGGTACTTTTCGCAACGGAGTCCCGTCATAAATGTGTTTTTTCTCTCGCGAAAAGTGCATACTTTGTTGTTGTGACAGTTGACAAGTGAGGTAAATAGGCCTCAATCATGACCTCTATTTATTTAAAAAATATATATATCAAGACATTATTTTATTATATAATTAGATAATGAGCACTAATGAGTATTGTTAGATTGATCCGCATTTTTTTTTGTGTGTGTGAAAATTATATATGATTGACTTCTATGTTTTTTTTGCATGTATTTGACCCCTATATATATATATACATAATTTCAAAGCCTACCTGCGCCCTTGCTAATAGGATCGATATATATATATAGGAATATGCTAATATGCTATGCCTAGCATAGAGGGCCTCCGTGCAACAGCTCAATATTCGACTTTTCAAAATCCTAACGGTCGATCCGAACGTTCATCTTGTTCTCCATATTAATATGTGTTTAGAGACCAAATTTTACATTTTTTGGAATTTTTTACATATTAATATGGCTAAATTGCTACCGGTAGCACTTCGACCTAAGTGCTTACGGGGTCATATCTTAGTATTTGATGTTCAAACAATAAATCCAAACCGTTAGATGTTCAATATATATTAAAATGTGCTTGGAGATCAAATTTTATATTTTTTGGAATTTTTTTACTGTTTATTAAGATGGTTTGAAAATCGTTGTTTTTATTAAAATTCTAACCATTAAAAAACAACGATTTCAAACCATCTTAATAAATAGTAAACAAATTCTAAAAATGTAAAATTTGGTCTCCAAGCACATTTTAATATAGATTGAACATCTAACGGTTTGGATTTGTTGTTTGAATATCAAATACTAAAATATGACCTCGTAAGCACTTAGGTCGAAGTGTTACCGGTAGCAATTTAGCCATACTCTCTCTCTCTATATATATATGAAGAGTTTCATCTTATGAATATACAACGTTGTTACTTAATTATATACACTAGTGGAAAATATGGAATCAGGATCGGTTATATACGCATATTAGTATCAGAATACAACCGATCCTGATGAAGGTGATACTGATACTATAATAATCTGGATCGGTTAAATAACTGATCCAAATAGAAACTATCAGGATCGGTTGTTTAAACAACCGAACCAAATAGTAACTATTAGGATCAGTTATTTAATATAACCGATCTTAATAGACATTAATCTGGATCGGTTATACAAAATAACTGATCCTAATAGTTCCTAATTTGGATCGGTTCAATTAAAAAACCGATCCAGATTAATATATGGTAGGATCGGTTATTTGAATCAACCGATCCTAATTCCTTTTTTTTTTCTTTTCAATGTTGGTTCTGCAAAAAAAAATAATTAGGATCAGTTCTTTCAAACAACCGATCCTAATAGTACTATTAGGATCAGTTTTTTGAAACAACGATCCTAATTTTTTTTTTGCAGACCAAATTTTTTTTCCAGAATTAGGATCGGTTTTTTGAAACAACCGATCCTAATTTTTTTTTTCCAGAACCAACATTTTGTGAATCCAGATATAATGTATTACATATTATAACAAGAAATTTAAATCCAAAATTTTTTATTAACAAACATACAAGTGACTGATTGAGATATTTCTTCAATTAACACACATTTATGCAATATATACATTTATGCAATTAATGTAAAGCACAACAATAAAAAAACAATAATGACCTCTTTTGCAATCACATCACTTGAGATTAGAAAAGACCCGAAAAACAAAAACAAAGGAAACAATTAGATGGAAAAACATTTTCCAATGAAAAATACAAAAAAAATATTTTCAAAGTATAATAATGAGAAAATTAGATAAAGCTAATACCGTGATAGTTGATCGGCCGGATGATTTAGTAACTTGAGCGAGATGTCCTCAAGACTGTAAAACAATATACAAACATCATTAATTAATTTTTGAAACAATAAAAAATTAAAAATTAACACAATTGAGCCGGAGGTGCGAGAGGCTCGGCTTTCAGAGGGAGAGACGGAGACAAAGAGAGAGAGTGAGACACGGAGGAGAGGGAGAGAGAGAGAGAGACAGGGAGGTATGAGGATTTGAGAGGGAGACACAGAGAGAGGGACGCTAAGTTGAAAATGAGAGGCGCGAAATGAAAATAAAAACCCTAAGCAGGGTATATAGGGAGTTATCAGGATCGGTTATTTCGAAATAACCAATCCTGATTGTTTTTAAGATCGGTTATTTTAAATAACCGATCCTAATTCTTTTTTTTTAATGTTGGTTCTGCAAAAAAAAGGAATTAGGATCGGTTGTTTGAAACAACCGATCCTATTTATTATTATTATTATTTCTGCAGAACCATCATTTTTTTTGCAAAATTAGGATTGGTTAATTCAAAAAACCCGATCATAATAGTATTAGGGTCGGTTACTATAAAGAACCGATCCTAATAGTGCATACATTAGGATCAGTTCTTTATACAACCGATCCTAATGGTAATTATCTAAACAAAGATATTATCTAATCAGAACCGTTTTTCATTTATCGGACGGTATGAAAGTTTGGTATTTACTAATCACACAATGCATGTACAGCAATACATATGAAAAAAATTCAATTTTTTTTTTTAACTTTACATGTCATTTTTTATAGACTTCCATCATTATATGCCCCTTCAAATTTAGAAAATATTTCAGACCGTTCATTTTCACGCGAGAAATTAACGGTCGATCTGCAGTGAAATCATTCTAAATCTGTTTTAAAATGATCAAGAGAGAACATTGAACGTAACCAACCTAAAAGTTTGGAAATTTTATTATGTATGATCTTTGATCCAACACGAAGTGTTTATGGCCATACGATGCTTCAATTTTCAGTCAATTAGATGGATGGGTTACTAAAAACAAATTTTGATCAAAATTGGATGCAAGACAATAAATGCAGTGCTATTTAATTTAAACGGTTTCGATCAACCAACGGACGACGTTTGTCTTTGTTCCTTCATTAACTCACCCAACAAGAGTTGATGTTCTATGGTCATGCATGTTTGACATAAGTCATTGATGCAACATACATGTTCAACTATACAATTTAATTTGTCAAAAATATTTAATAATACAATAAAAATGTTCTAGCATTATATTTTGGTATAAATTTTATCAATATCATTTTAAATTATTTTCATTTTAATAATTATCAATATCAGTTTATATATACATATACATATATGAGGAGGGTTCAAATGCACCCAAATTTTTGTGCACCCAAATGCACCCTATCCTTTTTCTTCGTTTTCAAAGTCCGAATAGTCAATCCGAACCGTTAGATGCGATCTATATGTTAAGATGTGCTTGGAGACCAAATTTTACATTTTTTGGAATTTTTTTTACTATTTATTAAGCCACTTTGAAAATCGCTGATCCAATGGTCCAGAAAAATGTAAAATCAGCGATTTTCAAAGTGGCTTAATAAATAGTAAAAAATTTCCAAAAAATGTAAAATTTGGTCTCCAAGCACATCTTAATATATAGATCGCATCTAACGGTTCGGATTGACTATTCGGACATTGAAAACGGAGAAAAAGAATTTGAAAGATAGGGTGCATTTGGGTGCACAAAAATTTGGGTGCATTTGAACCCTCCTCTATATTATATATAATCATGTATTATATTATATTATATATACATATACATATATTATAAAAAAATGAGTGTATAAAAAAAACCAAACGACATTTATAAACAAAATACCGATCGTTGTATGTCTACTGTTGAACGAAAACTTAAACTGAATTTTTGAGGCACTAAATGACGTTTTTTTTTGAAATTTTGATGCTTCCGATGCGACGATGCCTAGTCTCCAATTTTTCATTTTCATGTTATTCTCCAATTTTTCATTTTTAATATGCACTATTAGGATCGGTTTATTGTTATCAGGATCGGTTTTGACAAACAACTGATCCTAATTTATGAACTATTAGGTTCGGTTGCTTCAAAAAACCGATCCTGATAGTATCAGGATCGGTTTTGACAAACAACTGATCCTAATTTATGAACTATTAGGATCAGTTGTTTCAAAAAACTGATTCGGTTCTAACAAAAACCCGATCCTAATAGTTCATAAATTAGGATCGGTTGACCAAAAGTACCGATAAATAGTTTTTAAGATCAGTGGTTTTAAGAAAACCGATCCATATAGGTATTAGTCTCAGTTGTTTCATATAGCCGATCCTGATTCCATTTTTTCCACTAGTGATATTAACCTGTTACCATGTAGATGTAAATTCTTTCATCATTATAATTTTAATTCTTCTTTCACTCTTTTGGGAATATATGAGTTAATTGTTAACAAAAGCAATACTGTAATATTTGGGAAATATTACAATATATAGGGTATAACAACCATATTCTATTCTAACTTGAGGTAGACGCGGTATGAATGTATGAATGTATGATAAGTATAGTTACACCTTAGATAGACAGTAGGGGTGGCAACGAATCGAACTAAACCGAACTTACCCTAGGTTTGAGTTTGGTTTGAATTAATTTCGAACCGAACCTGGTTTGATTCGTTTCGAACCGAACCCAATTCAAATCGAATTAATTGCGAACTACACATTTTTCGAATCGAACCCGAATCGAATCACGAACTAAATTATTTTTTAGCAGCCCTAGTTATACCGGTAGTTTATACATTAATTTTTTCTCGCGGGACAAAATTCACACGGCTTCCTTTTACCAGTATGAACTATGAAATGAGTGTTTTTAAGTTGAAAAATTGTTCATGAAAAAATACATCAGAGACGGCTTTCTTGGTATGAACTATGAGAGACGACCGAAGAGAGAGGAGAAACAATCATCTAGGCCGGAGAGAGGAGTGACAGCCGGAGAGACAGCCAGTCGCTCAGAGCGTCGGCTAGATTTTAGAGCTAGAAGGAGAGTGAGTTAGGGAGAGGTGGAAAGAGAACTAGGTTATTGAGATTTGAGAGCGAGGGAGTGTCGGTTAAGTTAAATTATAACTCTCTATCTTGAATTTTAATTTCATCAGGTAAATGGACGGCCGATGTTATTATGAGATTCGAACCATAAAAGTAACCGAACCTATTTCGATTGAACCAGGCTAGGTTTGAGTTTGGTTTGAATTAATTTCGAACCGAACCTGGTTTGGTTTGTTTCAATTCGAACCCATTTCGAATCGAATTAAACTCGAATCAAACCCGAATCGAATCACGAACTACGAATTTTTTTGCCAGCCCTAATAGACAGCGAAGCCAAATCATATATTAGTGAAGTAAGAAATATAAGTTATAAAAAAGCTCAACATGATAATGAGGATTTTGTATCGGTAGAAATTATTAAAAAGATAGAGAGAGAAAAAGAAAGAGTGTATTTGTTTTGTTATGCATAGAAAGACTGGTAAGTTGTGTACCAATCTAAACTCTCTTTTATTTTTTTTATTCATATAATGATGAAAAAGATGAGCCCATCTTGTACCATCTAACGAAAATGAGAGCACAAATATGTTTTTATATTAAATAAATACTGTGGGCTCCATTCTTCATTGTATATATAAAAAACTATTTCAAAGAAAAAAATATATGAGTTTGAACTTTGAATCGGTAAAATTTTTATCGATTAGTATAGATATAAATTTACCGGTCTTTTACTGATAAAAATCTAACAATACTCTTAATTTCTATTTCTCTTTCTACTTTTTTTAATATTTTCTACAGAGAAAAAATTCTCCATGATAATCAATACGTAACCACATTCTATATATATATATTAATTCTAACTTGAGGTAGACGCGGTTTGAATGTATGATAATTAAGTTAGTTACACCAAACATAGACAGCGAAGACAAGTCATATTATAGTGAAGTTAGAAATATAAGTTATGAAAAAGGTACCTAAATTATCACGTAGAATAATTTAGGATCATAAAGTTAAACATGATAATCCATATACCTAACCATTTGCATGCGATCCAATAAGAGAGGAAGATATAATGCCTGATCATTAACATTTCTTGACGAATGATATATGTACGTATATATTAATTCATACAACTAATGGATAAAGTTAAATATAGCTAGGCTCCAATTAATGACATGTTCAGCAGGTCAACCATGCCTGGGAGATGCTAAAAAATCATTCTTTAAGAAGAAAAAAAAAACAACAACAAAGGAATGTTAAGTAAGGAGCAAAACAGAAAACACAGATTTGTCATGAATTCGCCTACATTAACTAATAATTTATTAAATTCGGATAAAATCAATGTGGAGCTACGTGCGTATAATTGCTATGAGTGATACTAAATATGCTGGCTTACTGGGACAGTGGTTTAATTAATTAAAATATAAATTAAAATATTACACACTTGTTGATGTCATGGTGTTTTAGCAATGACCCAAAAATTCTCACAACAACTACAAGTTTTTCTTTATAGAAGCAAAAGTTTTGTTTAATTACAAGGGGCGCATGCAAAGTGACAAAACTTGCATAACCACAAAATATTCTGTCCCAATTAATTAAATATCCTGTAATACCTACTAAAATGTGCTTGGAGATCAAATTTTATTTTTTTTGGAATTTTTTTACTATTTATTAAGAAGGTTTGAAAATCGCTGTTTTTTAATGGTGCAGAATTTTAATAAAAACAGCAATTTTCAAACCATCTTAATAAATAGTAAAAAAATTCCAAAAAATGTAAAATTTGGTCTCCAAGCACATTTTAATATAGATTAAACATCTAACGATTTGGATTGACTATTTGGCCTTCAAAACTAGAGATATGAGCGCGAATTAAAACAACTCTTTTAATTCGCGAAGTAGCGTAGCATTACTCTATATATATATATATAGAGAGAGAGAGAGAGAGAGAGAGTTGGGTTATGGTGCATTAAATATATATACCTTTTTGTACATTGGACTATAAATTGTTTGTTTTGATTTTCAAACAACTCATTCAAATTGTTCAATTTGATATCCATATTAAAATGTGCTTGGAGACCAAATTTTACATTTTTTTAAAAATTGTTTGCTATTTTTTTTAGAATTTTTGAAAATCGTTGTTTTTCTGTGGTTCAGAAATTTCTGAAAAATAGCGATTTTCCAAAATTCTAAACAAATAATAAAAAAATTCCCAAAAAATCTAAAATTTAGTCTCCAAGCACATTTTAATATGGAGAATATGTTGAACCCTTTAGTGTTGTTCGTACAATAATCTTTTACGTCTATTTGACTAATTTGCAAAAACATACAATTATTGAATTTTACGATTTCTTCTATTTTGAGAACATATAGGTCCAAGAAGAGTAAGAACTGCGATATAATAAGCTTGGACTGAAGAAATCACGAAGACTTTTATCAAGAACACTAATTGTAAAATCAAAAACTTGGTAAAGTATGTATGAGGTTGATTAAATTGAGATAAAACGTTATGAACGTTTTCAAAATGTTGGTAATGTTTTATAATGATCAGAAGCTTCAAAATTATCAAATGAAGAATCAAGTTATAACGTTATAACGTTATACAACCGTTGTGACGTTTTACAAACGTCATAACGGTTGACAAACGTTGTAACGTTTAACAGATACAGAACAACTGAAGTACAGCTGTTCAGTACAAACTAGAAACGCTGTAACGTTTATAAAACGTTATAACGTTCATAAAACGTTGTAACGTTTATAAAACGTTAAGTAACGTTTTACTAAGCTGTCAGAGAATTAAAACCCTAAATCGCATTTGAATAAAATGTTGGTAACGTTTTATGTCAAACAGCTCATTTTTGAGCTGCCACTATAAATAGACTGAAGGGATCACTTTCAAAACATCTCAGCCGACCCTAATTAATTCAAAAGTGATTTTCTGAGAGCTTAGCCTACTCCATTGTTGTGAGAGCTTAAAACTTCAAAATCCCTCAAGCAACCTCAAACCTACTTCACTAATCTTGATATAGATTAGGTTAGAGAGATCTATTGAGTGTTTCCCTTGTGTTTCTAGACAATCGAGACCTTGTTCTCATCTCTTTGAGTTGGCCGTTTGACTTCCCGCTTGGTTGTTAGTTTGTAATAATCTAGAAGTCAATAATACGATAATTTATCATAAAGCTTTGTTCATGAATTGAATGTTTATTTATATAGCATTTTGTTGCCTTGAGTATTATTGAATTTATGGATCATTTCGAGTTCATGACTGAAATTGTGAAACTCCATAATATAGATGATATATACTCTTAAAAGGTCACTGACCAAGGTAATTAGCAGGAACACTAATTACCGCGATAAGGTTAGTATGTGGATTAAAAGATGGTTAAGTTTTACAAACCACCTGACACGAGATGTCATTTTAATCACATAGATACATGTTTTAGAAACATGGTATTTGACAGACCCCGAATGAAACATTAAATAGAATTGTGTTCGTGTCATTTATGTTTTCATTCAGTGTCACGTTCTACAGTATGAGGTATTTATCGTTCCCACTGAGAAATATGTATGTGTGATTGTTATCCACCGCTGTCCGTAAAAAGCAGTCATAACGGTAGCTTTTCCATATGTATAGCTTAGCTGAGGAAGTGATAGTTTACCAAGAATACTATTTGTCCCTCGTATCTCTATACGAGCTATAGCATCACTGGGCCCCTTGATAGAGTAAGATTATCTGCTAGCGGTATAATTACAAGAGTAATTATATTTGATAATCTGCTCAAGATCAAGAAAAGATTAAGTTAGCAAGGATGACACACATCTACCTTGAAACTAATCTGATAGCTATGAGACAGAAGAACAGACACAAGTAAATTGTTTACTGGATCGTGATATTGTACAGTACAGCATCATCTGTGTAATTGGATGGTCATGATGTGTTGCCAGATGCCACCCATGACTAACAGAAGTTAAAACAGTTTTAACTCTGTTTACCAACATAACACAGATCCTATTGGGTCACACCATATAGGAGCTACTCGGAGAATCTTACTGATTAATTATAAATTGATTATAATTAATATTAAGATGGTTATAATTAATTATACGTGTTATAATTAAATTATAAATGTTATGTAAAAATAACAAGCAAAAACATTGGTTAATTTATAAACGTGTATGACACGTTGTATAAAAGTTAACCGGTTAATTTATAAATGTGCAGGACACATTGTATAAATTATCGAAACAACAAATAACCGCAAGAAAAATATATATAATTATTCAGAATAATTATACGAATATTATTTGTGTTCGGGCCGAGGGCATTCGAGTCTTTTCAGATTCGTCCTTATCCGCATGACACGTCATCGATCCTATCCAGATGACACGTCATCGATACCGAAACAAATAACCGAAAGAAAAATATATATATAATTGTTCAGAATAATTATACGAATATTATTTGTGTTCGGGCCGAGGGCATTCGGGTCTTTTCAAATTCGTGCTTATCCGCATGACACGTCATTGATCCTATCCAGATGACATGTCATCAATCCTATCCACAAGGGCAAAATGGTCATTTCACACCTATGCCACCTTGCATGTGTAGAAGCATGGAGAAGAATGTGGAAGGGTGTGGAAGGGGTATTTTGGTCATTTCACATATAAAAGGATGAGGTGTCAATGGCATATCTTGTAAATAGGCCGAACTTGGAGGGCATTTTGGTCTTTTGCAACCGAATCTAAACACTATAAATAGGGGTGGAGGGGTAGAGAGAGAAAGATATATTCACATATATACATATGCACATTCACATGTATCTTTTCGTGCAGAAACGAATCGGTATTTTCTCTCTTTCTCGGTTTCTCTCCCAAATAGTGTTTCGGTTGAGAAAAGAAAGTTATACGTAGTTGACGTATAATCTTGCGGGTTGTTGTGGAGAATATTTACGGGATCGATGAATAGTGTTTTACCGAATTTAGCGGTATGTCAGTTTTGCATATTGATGAAACTGAGCAACCGAAAATTCGTGTTTACGGATTTTCGTCTTTTCCCCGTGAATAGTGTTTTTGCAGAATTCCGCGGTTTACGGTATTTCTGGCAGAAGAAATAAACCGCTCTCCGGTTAGTCCTGGTGGATAACCGATAGAGGTATCACACGTGTGATACTCCGAGTCGATTCCTTCCCTGGTGAGGCTCTACTCGCTCGGTCTGCATTCCAACTGTGATTTGGAAACAAGGTATAAATATGTTATATTAATCTATTTAATTTGTAAGTAGATTAAAGTTTTAGAAATCAATCATGGAGTAGATCTGTAAAAGGATTAAATTGGGTTTTGATGCCAAAGGAATACTGAAGGTGGACCGCCTTGGAAAGTTTCCTGACATACCCCGTTTAATCCTGAGCTTAAGTTGGCCGTAGAAATTTTTGTTCTACGGTCATTCCGCAACTTAAGCCTAAACGGGTTTCCGGTTAGCACCGTGAAAACCCCAACATTGGTGTGTAAGGGCTCAACGGTTCACAAGTTGTAATCCTTTCGTATTGGGTAATAGAAAGGCGCACCTCACAAGGTTGCGAAGCCCCGGAGACGTAGGCCTTTTGTTTTGCCGAGCTCCGTTATCACCCCGCGTGTCAAATCTCTCTAAACTCATCTCTTTACTTTCAATTGCAATTTAATTTCAGTTTTTGAGCAATTAAAGGTGCCCCTAAGTGTTACAAAGTGGTATCAGAGCAAGTTACTCGAATTAAGACACACTTAATTGGAGATTAGATCAACTTGACAAATGGCACCCTATAGATCCGTGAAAGAACCCCTAATTTTTGGTACTACTACCAAAAATTTCATGCATTGGAAGAAAACCATGATTAATTACTTGAATATCCTTGAGGTATGGTATGTGGTTGAAAAAGGGTATACACCAACATACTCAAGTGTAGCTACCGAGGGTTCAACCGATGCCAAAATTGAGACCGTCGATTCCAAACAAACCAAGAAAGACAATGACCTAGCAACCAATGTCATATTCAATTTGGTTAGTGAATCGGTAGCCTCACTCTTTGGTAGTGCATCAAGTGCGAAAGAAATGTGGGATGCTCTTGTAAACCGGTATGAAGGCAATACCCAAATCAAACGAACCAAAATAACCGGTTTAGAAGCAAAATTTGAAACCTTTAAGGTTGAAGATGGTGAAAGCATTGAGGATATGTATAATAGACTTATGCATATCCAAAATGAGTTTACCGAATTGGGAGAACCACTTTCTAACAATAAAATTGTAGGAAAGCTATTGAGAGTGATGCTCATGAGGGATAGATGGTCCGGATTGGTGAGTGCTCTAGAAGCAATCCAAGGCACGCACGACACATTCACACCGGATGACCTCTATGCCCATTTTAGAAGTTTTGAAGAAAAACTTCGACAATCCGGTGATTTGAAGCAAAGCTCAAAATCCAAAACCGTAGCTTTTCCGGCACAAAACCGGAACTTTCCAAGCTCCTCAAACATCCGTCTCTCAAATGATCAATTTATCAACGAAATTGATCATGAAACATCCAAGGATGCTCTTCTCTTATCCAAGATGTTTCAAGGAATGCTTGACTTTGAAAGAAAATACAACAAGGAACGAGAAGAGAAGAACAAAAGGGTAATGTGTTTCGCATGCCATAGAGAAGGGCATTCCATTCAAACATGTTTCAAGCTATTTCCACAATTGAAGAATACGGATGGCGAAACACAACAAGATCGAAAACCAAGACAAAAGTATGATGGGTATAAGAAGAAGAAGGCCAAAGCTATGCAAGCTTTGTTCTCGGATAGTGAGACGGAACAATCCGACACGGAATCGGAGAATGAAGAGGAGATCAACCTTGCATTGATGGCAAGTGTAGATGAAGATCCCTCGAAAATTGATATAGACTCAATTATAGCTAGCAAGAACATCACCGATGAAACAACCATCAACTTTCTCATGGAGCTTGTTAAATCAAGGAATGCCAAGGAGGGAGATGAAGGGGTCAACACCTCAACAAACTTTGCTAGTGAGGTACATTCAACTCTTAGTCTTGATGGTTATGAGACCGAACTTGAATTTGTAAATGAAGGTGGTGAAGAATATAGTGGTGAAATTGATATTGAAAATTGTATCATCACAAATGAGACCAATAATGACTTGAGTATAAATCGGTTAGACACCAATGATGCAAGCACTTTCAATAATGAAATTCTAATGCACGATGATAATGAATCTAGGTTGAAATCACTCATTGATGAGTCCAATAGAACCTTGGTTGAGAAGGAAGGTATTATCCAAAAATTAATTGCTAAAAATGACATGCTAGAACTTGAAAATAAAAAATAAAAAGCATCACACTTAGGTGAAATAGGCATTTTAAAAGTTAAAGTTCAAACTTTGGAAACCGAAATTCGGGCATTGAGATCTCCTAGTGAATTATCAAAAGTCACTAGTCTAGATCCTTACTATGTGAGCAAGTTGATAAATGATCAATCCTATTATAAAAATGATAGAGTTGGTCTTGGATTTGAGAAGGGTAAATCCTCACTTAAATCTAATCACATGCAAGGCCCTAAAGAAAAAGGGAAACATTCTCAAACTTCAACTATTCCAAATGCCAAACTAAAGTTTAATTGTGAACAATACTCAAATTATCAATTTTTTACTAAAAAGGGTCTAACTCCTTTGAACAATGAGTCATCAAAATTGAAGTCTTCTCATGCCTCAAATGCTAAACAACCAAACTATGCATTTAGGTACAAGTATAATAAAAGAAATTCAAAGAACAAGAATGCCTCTAAAGATAGTGAAAGGGACACTCTTAATCCAAAGGGGTCAAACAAAACATATTTCAAAGGACCCGATGGATGGTTTTATGAATTTAAAAATAAAAGTGCTTTACAAAACTAAACTCAAAGAAATGGTTTAGCTAGAGATGTTCCCCAACATCACAATAGATTTAATTCTAACAAAATCAAGAGTGTTGCATCTAAAGTTGCAAATAGGTCACATGATAGTAATAAGAGTAGTTTGTATGAAGTGAAGTACCAATCCATTCTCAAACAAGGTTCTACTACACTAAAGCAATCAACTACAATGTGCAACTATTGTTGTAAACTTGGCCACACTTCCTTAGAATGTGGATTTAGGAATGTAAACAACAAACATAGTGTTGTTTGGGTTCCTAAATCTATTCTAGCTTAGGTTCACACTTAATCTCCCCTAAAATTTTGTAATTGCCAAACATAAAGGGGGAGATTAAAAACAAGGTATATGTTAGTTACTAACTCAATAATAACTAATATATACTTTGTAGGTGTGTTTGATTTCATCTCAAAAGGAAAGTGCTTGGATCATTGATAGTGGATGCTCACACCATATGACCGGTGACAAATCTAATTTTAAATTCTTAGAACCATATGATGGAGGTACGGTTACCTTTGGAAACAATCAAAGAAAGAGCTCTATTATTGGTATAGGCTCAATTGGTAACCAACACTTGACCATATCCAATGTATATCTTGTTGATGGATTAGACTATAACTTACTTAGTGTAAGTAAGTTATGTGATTCGGGATACTATGCCAAATTTGATGCTAATGCTTGTTACATAGTTAGATCTTCGGATGATGCTCTAATCTATTCGGGTAAACGAAAGAAAAATGTTTATTACTTGTATTTTACTCATTTTGATTCCGGTGAAACTTGTCTAAGTGCCGTATCTAGTGGATCATGGTTATGGCATCGTAGGTTAGGTCATATTTCAATTGATACCATTAAAAAATTGGTCAAACTAGACCTTGTGCGTGGTTTACCAACACATAAATTAGAACTTGAAGGATTATGTGATGCATGTGTTCAAGATAAACAAACCAAGAGTAGTTTTAAATCCAAAGACATGGTTTCAACCGATCAACCTTTGCAATTGTTACATATGGATTTATTTGGACCAATTAGTGTACCAAGTTTGGCCAAAAAGAAATACGCATATGTAATTGTAGATGACTATAGTCGCTTTACTTGGGTTTTATTCCTACAACACAAGGATGATGCAATTAGCAACTTCATTGAATTTTGCAAACGTGTTGAAAATGAAAAGGGGTCAAAAATCATTAGAATTAGAAGCGACCATGGGGGGGGAATTTGAAAATGCAAAATTTGATCAACTTTGCTCTAAAAGGGGATACAAACATGAGTATTAGGCTCCTCGCACACCTCAACAAAATGGGGTAGTTAAGAGGAAGAACCGAACCTTAGTTGAGCTTGCCCGAACCATGCTAAACGAATACTCCTTACCTAAACACTTGTGGGCCGAGGCGGTAAATACGGCTTGCTACGTGGTAAATCGCGTAAGCATAAGGACCATATTGAATAAAACACCATATGAGCTATGGAAAGGGTACAAGCCTAAGATATCTCATTTTAGAGTATTTGGTTCAAAATGCTTTGTTCTTGATTAATCTCCCAAAGTAACTAAATTTGATTCTAAATCAATTGAGGGAATGTTTGTAGGGTATTCAAATTCAAGTAAAGCCTATAGAATTTACATTCCATCTCAAAGAATTGTAATTGAATCCGTGCATGTTAAATTTGATGAAAATGCTAATCACAAGGTTGAGAAAGGTATTGAGATTGTAGGTGTTGAAGTGTCAATTCTTGATCAAGATGAAGTTGAGACAAGAACCGACACAATTGAGAATCAACCCGAGCAAACTCAACCCGAAATGGATACAACCAACATTATTGAAATAGATCAAATAATTGAAGATGCAACCAATAATGAGATGGATCCAATAGTTGAAGGAATGCAAACCGAAGAGATACAACCTTCACGAATTGAATATCAAATTCCTCAAGACCTAAGGGAAGTATCTTCTCATCCTCTTTCTAATGTAATTGGTGATCCTAGGGAAAGTGTTAAAACAAGATCCGAATTAAATCAAATGATTGGTCATTGTGCATTTGTATCTCATATAGAACCTAAAAACTTTAAAGATGCAAATGTAGACCCAAATTGGATTTGTGCCATGCAAGATGAACTTGCTCAATTTGAAAGGAACAAAGTTTGGGAACTTGTACCTAAGCCAAATGATAGAATGATTATTGGAACCAAATGGGTCTTTAGAAATAAAAAGGATGAAGATGGAAATGTAATTCGCAACAAAGCTAAGTTGGTAGCTCAAGGGTACAAACAACAAGAGGGTATTGACTTTGAAGAAACCTTTGCACCCGTAGCTCGTCTTGAATCCATTAAAATGTTTTTAGCATATACCTCAAACAAAAATTTCAAACTATTTCAAATGGATGTGAAAAGTGCATTCTTGAATGGATTCATAGATGAGGAGGTGTATGTTAACCAACCTCAAGGCTTTGTTGATCCAACATTTCCTAATCATGTGTATAGACTCACCAAAGCACTCTATGGACTCAAACAAGCACCTAGGGCATGGTATGGTAGGTTAAGTTCCTTTCTAATTGACAATGAATTCATTAGAGGCAAAAATGATACAACTCTTTTCACCAAGAAGAGAGATGGATCACTATTGGTAGTGCAAATTTATGTAGATGATATAATTTTTGGTTCACCTAATGCGGCACTTGCCGAGGAATTTTCTTCTCTTATGAGTAGTGAATTCGAGATGAGCATGATGGGTGAATTGAATTTCTTCTTGGGACTTCAAATCAAGCAACTCATGGATGGCACTTTTGTGAGCCAAACCAAGAATGCGAAGGAGTTGATCAAGAAATTTGGGATGACCGAAAGCAATACAAGCAAAACTCCAATTGCTACGAATGCAAATCTTGACTCGGATCCGAATGGCACATCGGTGGACATCACTCAATACCGAGCCATGATAGGTAGCCTACTCTATTTAACTGCTAGTAGACCCGATATAATATTTGCGGTATGTCTATGTGCTAGGTATCAAGCAAGTCCCAAAGAATTGCACTTGAAAGCCGTTAAAAGAATTCTTAAATATGTCAAGGGTAGTTTAAATTTGGGATTATGGTATGGCAAACAATCGGATTTAGACTTGATAGGATATGCCGATGCCGATTTTGTCGGAGACCGTATGGATAGAAAAAGCACAAGTGGTACATGCCAATTTCTTGGTGGTTCACTTGTATCTTGGTCAAGTCGCAAACGAACCTCGGTTGCCCTTTCCACAACGGAAGCCGAGTATGTAGCGGCCGGTAGTTGTTGCACACAAATTCTTTGGATGATTCAATCCCTAAATGATTATGAAATTCGCTTCCGCAACGTACCAATTATGTGTGACAATACTAGTGCCATTATGATATCCAAAAATCCGGTCCTTCATTCTAGAACCAAGCACATAGAGATAAGGCATCATTTTATTAGGGATCATATAGAAAAAGGTGAAATTGAACTCATACATATCGACACCAAAGAACAAATTGCCGATATATTCATAAAACCCCTAAATACTCAACAACACAATGAATTGAGATTTAAATTAGGCATGCTTGTACTTAGAGAATAAACATATTCATAACTTATTTCAAAATAATCATTTGCAATCAAAATAGTTCATTTAAAGAGTGTTCTACAGAAATAAAACGTTATAACGTTTTTGAAAACGTTGGTGACGTTTTGTGAAACTTCAAAAGTCCGAAGGCACCATAAAAACGTTACATAACGTTTCTTAAACCGTTGTAACGTTTGTACTTCTAATACTTAGCCAAAATTCTGAGATAAACTACACCATAAACGTTGTAACGTTTTGGGAAACGTTGGTAACGTTTTATGAAACTTCAAAAGTCCGAGAGGTGCACCAAAACGTTACACAAACGTTTCAAAAATGTTCCAATGTTTGTCTGACAAGGGGCTAACATTGTAAAAGTTTCATTCAAAACATTGGTAACGTTTGTAAAGCGTTATAATGGTTACCTGACAAGGGACCAAAATTGCAAAAATTACAAATGAAAACGTTGTAACGCTTTCCAAACGTTGGTAACGTTTTGTGAGACTTCAAAAGTCCGAAAGCTTCACAAAAACGTTGGACAAACGTTACAAAAACGTCATAACGTTTTAGGTAAAAACAATGTATTTTTAACAAACGTTGGTAACGATTTATAAACGTTGGTAACGTTTTATAGCGAAAAATTGTTATAATACCTCCAGACCCGTCCCTTCCTCTCATTTTTCTCCTCCTTCTTCATTTCTTCTTCTTCCTCTACTCCGCCTCTCTCTCTCTCTACCCATTCCAGCCATTTACTTCACCAAATCAAGAAATTCTTCTTGATTTCTCTTCTCCTCTCTTCTCTCTACTCTATTCTCCTCTCCAAATCTCATTTCTCTCTCTCTATCTCTCTCTCTCCAAAACCCTAGCCAAAACCCTAGGCGCAAATCCGGCGATCCGACCGTTGGATTGACGATCCGGCTTCACCACTGCACTTCTAGGGTTCTCCTCTTCTCGGTTTAGCGCTTCACTTCTCAATCGGTAAACTTTCTCTCTAAACCTAATCTAATGGCTCCAAAGAAAGGTGCGGTGGCTAAGGGTAGTAAGAAAAGACGTGTGGACTCGGAGGATGGTCAAAACAGTGGGAACCTAGAACCGAACTGGACAATTCACCGGTCAAATCGATACCTGTTTCGGGATATCGTTGCCTATGAGAACTATGTGGGGTCCTTTATGAATAGGAAAATAACCGATTGCTACCGGTTTGACAAATCAATAGTTACCTTCTCCCAACCCGAAGATGACAAGATAATTGAATATGTGAATCATTGGGGTTGGGAACCTATTGTGACTTGTAATGAACCTTACACTCAACTTCTTACCCGCACGTTCTATGCAAACATAAAAATTGAAAATGAACCCTTCATGGTCACTTCTTGGGTTGGCGGGCAAGAAATTGTACTATCTCTGGATAATGTGGCTCAATGGCTTGGGGTTCAGAATGAAGGGGAGGAAACCTATCCCTTGAGGAGTTGGCCTTTTTATGCCGATGGAACCTCAAATGACTATAAGAAATGGTTTGACCGAAACAACATAGCGGGCATCAATCTATGCTTCTCAACTTCCTTCTCTACATCGGTTACTATTTCTCTTCATCAACAACATCCTCATGCCCAAAGCCACAATCAAAACCAATCTTGAGTGGGGACCCATGTACTTTCTTCGTCACCTCATTCAATTGGATGAAAAAACCATCAACATACCCTACTTCATTCTTCGTCACATAAATGGTGCATTTTCAACCACGGTCCACTCTCTGCCCTATGCCCATCTCATTCACAAAACCATCCGCCTCAACGGTATCCAATTACCTGAAGAAGCAGAATATCCTTCCCGACTAATTTGGTTGATCACCTAACTAGAATCGGGTGGGTTTATGGTCATTCAGACTCAGGTCTGAGGCGCTACGAACCCGATGCAAGAGCCATCAACCAATGGACAAACCATCCGGAAGCCCTACCCAATCAATATTGGGATCCGGAAGAAGAAGTGGCACCGGCACAACCTCAACCTCAACCTCAACCACAATTTGTGCCACAAGCGGGTGCGTTTGTCCCTCCACAAGGTCAAGAAGCACAAATGCTGTGGCTTTGTCAACAAATGCATGCTCAAAGTCTTGAGATTCAACGGAATCATCAAGCCACGCAAAGGAGGTTCGACAAGCTTGAAAAGGGGCAAATGAAGATTAGGCAACAACTGCAAGCACATGCTCGAGCTCTCAATACGCTTGATGAAGCACAATCCAGTCTCTCCAATCGCTTTATCAAGCAATATGTTCCCTCGGGAAGCCCGGCACGAGCACGTGAGCATCTGGTTAAGGAAGAAGACCTGGATGATGAAGAAGAGGACATCCCAATTGAAGGTCAAGAAGAAGTGGCCGATGCACCAAACGACCCCATGAATGACGAGTAGACCGCACTAGTTTCAAAATTAAAAACTTGCTAATTTAAAATTGTGTGTTAATTGCATGAATTGTTTGTTGATTGCATGTTTAATTTTAATTGTTTGAATTGCTTTTAATTTAGTTGTGTTAGTTGAATTGTTGCTTTGAAATGGTTTAAATTTGTTTTGAATTGTTAAATTGGTGAATTTCAACTAGTTTAATTTGATTGAATTGCATGACTTGATTGAATTGTGTTATTGGAAATTTGGTGTGGATATGTATGAGATGTAGATATCTTAAATATGGTGTATGAATTGCTAACTTGTAAGGGGCTATTTTGCGAAATTGTAAAATTGGATATTTTGGCGCCTTGACAAGTCTTATTAAATTGCTTGGATTGCATGAATCGAAATGTTTTATATGCATGGTTTATGCATATTGATATATATAAGTTGATATGGTGAATTGAAATTGAATTGTCTTGCATGTTAAAGTTATGCCCTCAACTTTATTCTTGTTTGTAAATTATTGTTGCTATATTACTAAATTAAGGGGGAGTGCATAATTTGAGGGGGAGCACTTTAAATTAGTGCTAATTTTTCACCCTTTCGTCGATTTCCAAAAGGGAGAGAAATTGGTAAAAATGGATTGAAATGCAAAATCAAAATTGGATTAACTAATTTTTGAAAATTTTCAATTTTTGAAAATTTTCGATTTATGCACTTACTCACATTGTATGTTTTTGCAAATCACCAAAAGAGGGAGATTGTTGTTCGTACAATAATCTTTTACGTCTATTTGACTAATTTGCAAAAACATACAATTATTGAATTTTATGACTTCTTCTATTTTGAGAACATATAGGTCCAAGAAGAGTAAGAACTGCGATATAATAAGCTTGGACTGAAGAAATCACGAAGACTTTTATCAAGAACACTAATTGTAAAATCAAAAGCTTGGTAAAGTATGTATGAGGTTGATTAAATTGAGATAAAACGTTATGAACATTTTCAAAACATTGGTAACGTTTTATAATGATCAGAAGCTTCAAAATTATCAAAAGAAGAATCAAGTTATAACGTTATAACGTTATACAACCGTTGTGACGTTTTACAAACGTCATAACGGTTGACAAACGTTGTAACGTTTAACAGATACAGAACAACTGAAGTACAGCTGTTCAGTACAAACTAGAAACGTTGTAACGTTTATAAAACGTTATAACGTTCATAAAACGTTATAACGTTCATAAAACATTGTAACGTTTATAAAACGTTAAGTAACGTTTTACTAAGCTGTCAGAGAATTAAAACCCTAAATCGCATTTGAATAAAACGTTGGTAACGTTTTATGTCAAACAGCTCATTTTTGAGCTGCCACTATAAATAGACTGAAGGGATCACTTTCAAAACATCTCAGCCGACCCTAATTAATTCAAAAGTGATTTTCTGAGAGCTTAGCCTACTCCATTGTTGTGAGAGCTTAAAACTTCAAAATCCCTCAAGCAACCTCAAACCTACTTCACTAATCTTGATATAGATTAGGTTAGAGAGATCTATTGAGTGTTTCCCTTGTGTTTCTAGACAATCGAGACCTTGTTCTCATCTCTTTGAGTTGGCCGTTTGACTTCCCGCTTGGTGTGTAAGGGCTCAACGGTTCACAAGTTGTAATCCTTTCGTATTGGGTAATAGAAAGGCGCACCTCACAAGGTTGCGAAGCCCCGGAGACGTAGGCCTTTTGTTTTGTCGAGCTCCGTTATCACCCCGCGTGTCAAATCTCTCTAAACTCATATCTTTACTTTCAATTGCAATTTAATTTCAGTTTTTGAGCAATTAGAGGTGCCCCTAAGTGTTACATTTAGATCGACAGTTTGAACTTCGAATCCAACGGTTTATTGTCCAATGTACAAGAGGGCTTGTACATTGCAATGCACCATAGCCTAACTCTCTCTCTCTCTCTCTCTCTCTCTCTCTCTCTCTATATATATATATATATATATATATATATATATATATATATATATTGAAACCGATTTACTTCACGAGTGATGAATTTACATGTAAAATTTTTAGATTTCGAATTAATTTTGTATAAAGTCAAGTGGTCAAAAAGTGCTAAAAAAATGAATGCACTAAAATTAATTTATAAACCTTGTAATTTTGTCCGCTTGACTTTATACTAAAATAATTCGAACACTTAAAATCTTTGCATGTAAATTAATCACTTGTGAAGTAGATGGATTTCAACGCCTTAGATTTGTCGCTTGAAACTGATATAATATATTTTGGAGTTAAACTCATCAAACACTTTGGTAAACTTAAGATCACCCTAGTTAATTTTACTCATATATATATATATATATATATATATATATATATATATATATATATATGAGTGTGACTTATATGCATTCAGTAGCACTTCGGCCGAAGTGCTACCGATTCATTTTCTAATTTTTAAAGTCCAAATGATCGATCCAAACCGTTAGATGTCATCTCCATATTAAAATGTGCTTGGAGACCAAATTTGACATTTTTTGGAATTTTTTTACTATTTATTAAGCCACTTTGAAAATCGTTGATCCAACGGTGGCTTACCAAACAGTAAAAATCAGAAGCTACCGTTGGATCAGCGATTTTCAAAGTGGCTTAATAAATAGTAAAAAAATTTCAAAAAATGTAAATTTTGGTCTCCAAGCACATTTTAATATGGAGATGACATCTAACGGTTTGGATCGATCATTTGGACTTTAAAAATTGGAAAATGAATCGGTAGCTACCGAATGCATATTAGTCACACTCTATATATATATATATATATATATATATATATATATTGATAAGAGTTGATTGTTCCTACATGTTTTATTACGAAACAACAATAGTCTAGCTACGAAAACTAATACTATATAAATATATCATAGCACCTAATACTCAACAAGAGGTCGTAATTATATAACACATGGTAATTATGTACGAAACTAGAAAATTTAATAAATCTAGATTAAAGTGTGGAAATGTAAAATGTATAGTAAAAATATATGAACTCAAATCTTCATAATGTTAAAAATTTATCAGTGAACTGCAAATACACATCTAGTATTTTATAAGAAAAACTAAATTATAAAAATTTATAAAAATAAAGTTAAATAAATTTCAATATACATATAAGCAAAATTTTAAAAATAATGGAAGTGGCTAGGTAGCCATAGATCGATCCGCCCCTGTGGCTAACATTTCTTGGCGAATGATATATGTACGTGTTAATTCATACAACCAATGGATCGATAAAATAAAATACAACTAATATATAGGCCCCAAATTAATGATGCGTTCAGCTGATGAACAGTGCACGGGGGAAAAGCGATGCTAAAAATCATTCTTTAAGAAAAGAAAGGAAGATATATTAAATTGAGAAAAGGTTTCTATCCACTAGGTTTTGTTCACCATTTGTCCACAGCACTATTCACCAACAGACTTCCAACTACGCTTTCAAACTATCTTATTTAATAACTTTCCGATCTCTTTCTTTCTCCGTTCTTTTTTCTCTTCTCAATTTTTCCGATCAATCTCCTCTTTCATCAAATTTTCTGCTCCGATAAATCTACATCTCTTTTCTTTCGTTCATCAAAATTTATCTTCTGATCTGATAATAAGAGAAATCAAATCCAATGAACTCTCTCTCTCTTTTCGTTTTGTTCTCTTCTAATCTACACCTGTACCTTTGCGTGTAACAAAATTATTAAAAACTCGAATCGAATCTGGAGAATCGATTCCAGGCGCGCAGCGAAAAAGGAGCGACTGGTCTCCGCTAATCCTGTGGAAGGTGAGAGATATTACTTGCGTTCTCGTTAATCCGCTAATCCTGTGGAAGGTGAGCGACTGGTCTCCGCTAATCCGCTAATCCTGTGGAAGGTGCGCAAAATTGCAGTATCTCCTGTTGATAAAAGGAAAATTTTGGAGTCTAGTAGTTGGTGACAACGTGAGGGGATTTGTTCTTCAGGTCAACAGTAAAAATAATGCATTTAGATTGAAAAAATATATATAGTTTGCTGAATTTATGTTAGATTACTATATATTGAATATGGTTTTGTATTTGAATCATGCATCAAGCAGTGAAATGGTTGTTTCCAAATGCAAGAACATGTACTATTTTTTTTTACAGTATTTTACAGTATTTCCTTGTTAATTTTACAGTATTCATCTTGTCATTTTACAGTATTCATCTTGTGGAAATCTGGAAGAAAGAGATGATAGAGAGGCGATATGGAGTATTGATCTGTTAATTTTATAGTATTGCTCCGTTAATTTTACAGTATTCATCTTATCATTTTATAGTATTCATCTTGTGAAAATCTGGAGAAAAGAGATGATAGAAAGGCGATATGGAGTATTGATTTGTTAATTTTACAGTATTTATCTTGTAATTTTACAGTATTCATATTGTAATTTTACAGTATTCATATTGTAATTTTACAGTATTCATCTTGTGAAAATCTGAAAGAAAAAGATGATAGAAAGGCTTCTTACTCATCCGAACAATATTCAATTGAAAATTCTACTGTATACAAGATTCAATTTTACAGTTCTGCTGATTCAATTTTACAGTATACAAGATTCAATTGTAAATTTTACTGTGTAGAAGATTCAATTTTACAATATACAAGATTCAATTTTACAGTATACAAGATTCAATTTTCCAGTATACAATATTCAATTTTACAGTATACAATATTCAATTTTACAGTATACAAGATTCAACCCAGTGCTAATAACCGCTAATAACTAACTCTAACTGCCAATAACTTCCTATAACTGTAATTTCCGAAAGTACAGTTTGAAAGTACATTTATTTTGTCCTGATGTGCAAGTTGCAATCTTTTTCTAACTATCATGGGACCACTTCAAATAGTTGCTGGATGTTTTGTGATTAAGTGATATATTTTATGTGATATATTGTATAATTATACAGCATGTAGAAGTAGTTTTACAGTATTCGCGCAAGTCAAAGCTGTGGACAAATGGTGGACAAAAGGCTGTGGACAATTAAACGCCTCTTATTAAATTAAGGAGCAAAACAGAAACCACAGACTACATGAATTTGGCTACTTAAATAATCAATTATTAAAAGTTTCAGCAAATGTCAGTCCGACTCTGCGTCTCTGCCTACCTATGATGTGCATGGTTCTGAAAATTAGATTAGAAAACGAAATCGATCCGTAGATTGATCATGAAATTAATTAGAATATATAGGATGAATCGGTCTTGAAAAATTTGACACCATTTGTTAGCTAGATATATACCAACTTAAATATTTATTTAATGACTTTTGATGTAAGCCGCAAATATAATTCGTATTTTTGTATTTACCTTCTCACATCTTTCTCTCAAAATTTAATGTTCTAAAACAAATAAACATGATTCAATCAAATCAGATCAACTTTTCTTTCTTCTTCTCACCTTCTCAAAATTTAATACTCTGAAACAAATAAATATGATTCAGTCAGATCATATGAACCCTCTTCTCTCTTTCCCTCATCTGTCATCTTGTGTGGCACATCCTATTTTCTTGTGTATGTTTTGTAGAGGTTTCATGATCCTTTTGTGGCACTTATATTTGTCACACTTGCCATGTCTCGGAGAGAACATTTTTTAAAGACAAAAAGGCTTATTTTGGTCATAGTTGCCATGACTTGGAGAAAGAACTGTTTTTATACAGAAGTACAAAATAAAGTTAGCGTTTTCCATAATTTAACTCACCTCGAACGACGAAAAGCACTAACATTATTCTCTAGAAAAGAGTGTGATTCTTGTAATTAAATTAAATATTGAGCCTCTCAACCTGATCTTGAAAATTCCAGTCGCTTTCAATCATTACTAAATTCATCAACTTGAGCTCCAATTTATACAAGATAAAAGGTATTACTTTCAGATGCGGATTCAAAATTTTCATCAGCGAAAAAAAAAAAAATATCGAATCGGATTTAAGTCCATTAACTAATTGAGTACTCGATAAAAAAAATAATATTTTGACTTATATTTTTCAATATTTTGATTTGTAATTTCTGATGTTTTAACTTATAATTCTAATTACCAATCATTATTAAAAAAATTATTTTAATTTTAACATTAAATTTAATCCGAATTATAAATCAAACATTTAGAGGAGAATTTTTTTTTTTCAAAAGAGACAAAATCGATCAATACCGATAAATTACTACTAAAACTCAAAATCCAGGGAATCTAGACGACTGCCCCTGTTACATGCTGGGTCCGCCCTGATTACTTCTGGCCAATCAGTTCACATGATCGTTTATACTTCAAAATATCAAATACATTTGGGTGCTTGGACAGTGTTTTAATTAAATATTATAGCTTCAGACTTGTTGGTCTCTATGCCATGATATGCTAGCAATGGCCCAAATATTCTCACAACAAACTAAAAGTAGTTTTTTAATTAATAGGCACAAAAGCTTTGCTTATGGAACATGCGAGGTGACTTAATTAACTTACGGTTAAAAGAAACGACAAATTTCCTTGTCTCTATTAATTAACAAGAAATCAAGCAATATATTAGCTAGCTAGGTATCAAATCTTCACAATTCGAATTCATGTATCATGCATACAAATTATATTTCATGTACAATAGTAATAAATATATATACAGCACGTGGATGGAGAGAGACACTGTCCTTTCAAATGCTAAATTAATTAATTAGGTCCCACCTTATCTTACCTCTCTCGCAGCTTCATCACAACGAAACACGTTAGTTGCATCCTTTCCTATATAAATATTAAAAAGAAGGGGAGGCAGACAGAGAAATCTAAAGAGCGATTTGGAGAAAGAAAAGATGAGGATGCTGTTCATTGTTGCATTGCTGCTGCTTCAACACATTTTACTATCAGCAGCTGCTGGTCCAAAAGTTATCATTGTAGGCGCAGGGTTCTCTGGTTAGCTATACCTAAACTAGATAAAGTATATATACACAAAATGCAATGAGTATTATTGATATACACTAATATATATCATTAATTTCTCAGGAATATCTGCTGCAAAGACACTGTCAGATGCAGGAATTAAAGATTTTGTGTTTTTGGAGGCAACCGACCGCATTGGAGGACGCATTCGCCAGCAAAACTTCGCCGGAATAAATATAGAGATTGGTGCTAACTGGGTTGAGGGTGTCAACGGCCCTCAGGTAAACCCAATATGGACTATGGCGAATCAGATCCGCCTCCGCAACTTCTACTCCGATTTCGCCAACCTTTCATCCAACATTTACAAACAAGGGTACTATATATGTCGTCTACTTTAGAATAAGGCAGTAGTCCATCTTATTATTTCATTTTTGTAATGTTTATCTTTGCATTTATATATGCAGTGGTGGCCTTTATGATGAATCAGAAGGGCAGAAATCAATAGATTTGGCAGATGGTGTTAGTGAGGATGGTGAAAAACTATCAGAATCTTTACCAAAAAGTGGTCTTGAAGACATCTCGGTTCTAACAATGCAGCGCCTTAAAAACCAGTAAATAAATACTACTCTAAATTAATAAAACATCAAATAAATCTTATTTCTCTCTCTCTCTCTCTCTCTCTCTCTCTCTCTGTATATATATAGAGTTGGGCTACGGTGATATTTTGTGACTATTTTACTTCACATTCATATTTTGTGATTTTAAATTTCAAAATATTGATCCGAACCGCTCAACATGATCTCCATATTGAAATGTGCTTGGAGACAAAATTTTACATTTTTTGGAATTTTTTTACTATTTATTAAGCCACTTTGAAAATCGCTGATCCAGCGGTCCAGAAAGTTTTACTGTTTTTACTGTTCATCTGGATTTTCAGATTTTCAAAGTGGCTTAATAAATAGTAAAAAAATTCTAAAAAATATAAAATTTAGTTTCCAAGCATATTTTAATATAGATTAAACATCTAACGGTTTGGATTGGCTATTTGAACTTTGAAAATGAAGATATTGCATGAAGTAATTAAAAACGTGTTTTACTTCGCAACTCACCGTAGCCTTACTCTATATATATATATATATCAAGGATTCTATACCTAAAAGAGGAATAAAAGCACTCGCTAAAAGATAACATGAGAAACAATCCAAATTGTGGAAATTAATAGACCGTTGTTCTGACTTATCCATGTTTTGGTCCTCAAAATTAGATTATGTACTTCAATCAGTACTTGTATTTTATTCCTAACACTAAGCTAGTTATTCTAGCATATATTTTTGTGTGTTTTTAACATTAAGTTAGTTGCTTTAAAAAAATATTTTTTTTTCATATAGTTATTATTGTTTTTAAGGTATGTTTGGTGATGATAAATAAAAAGACAATGATAATCACCTTTGTGACTTCCGTACTTTATCAGAGACCATTTAAGAATTATAACTACATAAGTATATTAGAGAAAAAAAACTACAAAATTTGAAAAAACTTGCTATTAGATTTTTTTTTGCTAGTTAAAAAGATGAGTTTTACAATATTTAGGTTATATAAATCATTTACATATGAAACTTGAATCAACGTTTGAATTTAAATAACAATTTAGTCATAAAAAATTACTATGAAGGGGTTTTAACTGACCTTGACTATATATACAAAATAATAATTGGTTATTTATTTTCAATTCAAATAAGTTAGGATTAATGTTATACAAATTAGTGTTCAGGCTATGTGAATTACAATGTTACAAAAGAATCAATTGTTCGATTAATGAAAAACTGAAAATTATTATCATTATTGATAACATTAGAACATTTTCAATCTTGACTTGGCATAGTATTTTATACTCTCAAATTGACCTTTGACCAGGATTTTGTCTTTGTTCTTTATATATTTTCCTTCCAATATAATATTTATTTTTTAATGGAATTGTTTATGAACTTATGACCTCTTACATGAATGGAATTGTTTTTATTTTTTTATTAAATTCAAGAATAATTCTCACAATAACATCTATTTTATAAAGCAATTATCATACATAAAATGAAAAATATTCATTTCCGTACTACTATTTTTTTTTTATACCTAAATGATTGACATGCCTATTAGAATATATTTTAACAAAACAACTGTGTGGGTACCCACCGCTAATGCATAATTGAGGTAAATTTTTTATATTTCTAGCTAATAAATTTATTATATGTGGTAGGGTTCCTTCATCACCTTTGGACATGGTGATAGACTACTATAACTACGACTATGAATTTGCCGAACCACCACGTGTAACCAGCCTTCAAAATACTGTACCATTGGCTACATTCGCCAATTTTGGTGAAGATGTATATTTTGTGGCCGATCAACGAGGCTACCAGAGTGTGGTCTACCACGTGGCACACCAGTTTCTCAAGGCTGACAAAAGTGGTGCCATCACAGATTCTCGTCTCCTGCTTAACAAGGTTCGTTAATTGCACCTTACCAAATAAATATATATAGGCCAATAAAGATATATATATATACTTACATTTTTTTTTTATGACACCAGATTACACCCTACATTTTTAAAGTTCAAACAGTCGATCTAAAATGAGTCAGTTATAACATATATATTTCAGCAATTTCGGCATTTTATAATACACGATTTATTACAGAGTCAGTTAAAAGATCATATATTTCCTTCTGTGAATAATTTATGTTTACCATATTGTCTTACACTGATAGAGAGCACAAAAAAAATGAAACATTGAAACTACCATTAATTTAATTGTTATTTAACTAAAATCAAGGTAGCCCTGTAAGAAGATTAATCTTGAAGAACTTTGAGATAAATTATTCAACAATATACCTTAAATTAATTGTAGGTGGTTCGGGAAATTCAGTATTCTGGAAAGGGTGTTACAGTAAAAACAGAGGATGGATCTACTTATACAGCAGATTACGTCATGGTGTCGGCGAGCATCGGAGTTCTCCAAACACCGCTGATCAAGTTCACACCGGATTTGCCAGTTAGTTTTTTATGTTAAAAGAATTCTCTCTTTAACAATTATTTATCTTTCTTTCTATCTTTTTCTTGACTTAACTATTCATTTTTTGTTAACAAATGTTGCATCTCAGCAATGGAAGATTCTTGCGCTTTACCAGTTTGACATGGCAGTGTACACCAAAATCTTTCTCAAGTTTCCTTACACTTTCTGGCCAGAAGGTAATGGCACTCAATTTTTCCTTTATGCAAACGAAAGGCGGGGATACTACGGAGTTTGGCAGGTACTTAGAAAATATCTCATTAGTTTACCTTCCTTTTAAAAAGCTATATTTACAGAAATAAAATTAAAAGAAGAGCATGATTAATGAAATGCTGAACAATCCAAAATAGAATTACTTAACTGTGAGTTGTATGATGTGCAGAGTTTCGAGAAAGAGTACCCCGGTGCCAATGTGCTTCTGGTAACAGTGACAGATGAAGAATCGAGACGGATTGAGCAGCAACCGGATGAGGACACAAAGGCAGAAGCAATGGGTGTACTAAGGGAAATGTTTGGTAAAAACATACCAGATGCAACCGACATACTCGTCCCGAGATGGTGGTCTAATCCGTACTTCAAGGGAACTTTCTCTAACTGGCCTATTGGAGTCAATCGTTACGAGTATGACCAAATTAGGGTATGGCCTTAATCTCTTCTAAGTTGTTTTGGTTATATAACAAACTTCATTGAAAAGTAATTGTAAATATGCAATTAGAATAAGGAAATTAACGTAGGCGATGTGCGTTTGTGTTAGAGACAAAAAATAAAAAAGGTTCTCGTTCTTTATAATTTTCAGAAATAAGGGTATGGTCTATTCTGATTTTTAGGTTAAATTCCAAATTTTAATTAATCCTGATTCTTACAGAAAACCTCAGTTTAAGTAACAAAACCAGAAAAACACACAAAAACCAGAGATGAATAAATTTTATATCAGGTCAGTATTAGCCAGAACAGGTTCGATGGGTACCCGCTAGTAAACAAAGGTGTTCTGCTACTATTAACTGGTATATTGCTCAAAATCAGGGCAACTGTTTCCTGGCAATAATGTACTTTGTTTTCTTTTAAAAAATCCATACGGCCTGATCCGTCTTAAATTAAATACACAGAGTACAAGTCTTAAATTAAAAATACAAAAATTAAAATTAAATTGTGGCATGTAGAGGCTAAAAAAAGCTCCTTACTTACGTAACTAGGCACCGGTTGGAAGGGTTTATTTTACCGGAGAGCACACAAGTGAACATTACAACGGTTATGTTCATGGCGCGTACCTGGCAGGTAACATCTCTAAGCTCAATAAAGTATAATTCTACAAACTTTATGTTAACTAGATTTCCTAAGTCTTGTCTTCTTAAATATTCCAGGTATTGATTCTGCAAATATGATGCTTAAATGCATAAAGAGAGGTTTCTGCAAGTTTGATATCAAGGCCAAGGACGAAAATTAAAACAAGGTAACTAATTTTAACTGATATATCCTGCTGCAATTACATAAAACTTATACTGTGACATAGTTTGTACTGTTTGATAGAAGGGTAATTTAAGAACTTAAACCTTCCTCTGACAGCTTAATTAAGGAATAAGGAGACTTGCGTCCCAGAAGAAATAAGGAGAGCCTTCCATTATGTATTTGAATTTTTATGATTTGTTTTGCATTGAATTTGTTTGTTGCATTATGAATCAGTACTTCTGTTATGTAGAGTAATGATTTTCACTATGGACATTCATTAATTAGTAGTTGTGTTTTGTTGTAGTTTATGAACTAATTTTTTTTGCGGTCATCCTGATTTGAACTTTTTTTTTTTTTCTTCTCATTTTTTCGTGGTTGAATTAAAGAATTCACACGGTTTTCGCTACTTGATCGAGGTTAAAAATCAAAACATAGATTACAGAATTTTTTTAAGCTGGATGCTTTACTTTCAGAAGCAGAGACATTAAGAACTTGATTTGATATTTTAGCATTCTATTGTAAAATCAGGCAGAGGCTGCTAGATGAGATTGTATTAATTAAATAAGAGACAGGTTTACAACTTTACAAGCATCCACCCTCTATTTATGGCTACAGTACATCAACCAAAAGTACCATGCAACGCATACAAGTCACAAGATATGCACAAAATTCCCTATTAATCCTGTCTCTCTCAACATGTACAATTCTTCGGAGACATGAGACCCCATATAACTTATAAGTGGTGCACTTATCTCTACAGTTGTAGCTGTACGTCTCTCTCAACATGTACTTCTTCGGAGACATGAGACCCCATATAACTTATAAGTGGTGCACTTATCTCTACAGTTGTAGAAGTACGTTAACTATTCATATACTGGAGTAGAACTAGGGTGTTCTTGAGTTCACCGAACCTCTTTGTAAACTAAATTCTAAAATATATCAGATTGACTTCAAACGACGAATTTAAACCATTGAAATTCATCTACCTTATGAGTGATGTGTCTACGTACACATGGAGAATTTTAACTTTCGAATTAATTTAGTATAAAGTCAAGCGGCCAAAATTAAAAGGTTTATATATTAATGTTAATGCATTCATTTTATGAATGTTTTTTTACCACTTGACTCTATACAAATTAGTCGAAAGTTTAAAAAAAATTGCATGTAGACACATCACTCGTATGGTAGATGAATTTCAACCATTTTAATTCGTCATTTGAAACCAATTCAATAGATTTTAGAATTAAATTTAGAAAGAACACCCTATTTCTATTGTATACTTCTGCTCTGATTACCCAAACTACTTTATTGAGCACAAAAAGTGTTAGGCCATGGAATTTTACCAGGCCTGTAAATTTAGCCCACAAGTGCTCCAAGCAATTTCAAAGAACCCACATAAAGCTCAATTCTTCAATTCCGCTATCTATCGGTTACAAGCCTGGCTTCCTAATAAGTAGCATTGCAGTCCGAACTAAGAAGGCCCAAAAAAGAATTCAGATCCAGTGCAATGCGGTCAGTAGGATGAGATCTGAGTCATTCGTTTTAATCTGGCACAAATCTCAATAATAAACTCTCCTATATTCTGAATAGAAATCAAATTAATTTTAGACCAGCTGAGAATATTTTACCTCCTTAAATACCTGAGAGGATATGGATTCCCCAAATAAGCTATCACATGAACCAAAATCATCCGAAACATCCCCATAACTATGTTATGACCAGTATTGTAAATAACGATACGGTTATCGGTCGTCAAGTAATTAATTAAGAATAAACAGTTATATTCGAAAATAATTATTTGATCAGTTGAAAAAATTTATGATAGTTTAGTTATTGTCAATGACTAATTGACCGATTAATCAATCTAAACGAACATTTTTGCAACACTGGTTATGACACTCCATAGACATTTGCATAACATTTTTTGAAATATTGACACACTATTAGCTCAGCAGTCCAATGCTATGGATACAAATACAGATAATTTCGAATACGAACACTTTCTGGATTCAAATCCGAATAAAATTAGATAATATCCAATCCATTTACACTCTTATAGATAAATACATTTTATATAAAATCATGTTGAGACGACAAAGGCTGCAAACGAATCGAACCGAATCAAACTTATCCCAGTTTGAGTTTGAGTTTGAATAAGATTCGAACCGAATTAGTTTGATTTGTTTCAGAACAAACTAATTTCGAATCGAATTAATTGCGAACTACAAATTTTTCGAATCAAAGTCAATTGAATTATGAACTACAATTCTTTTTGACAGCCCTAATTATACTGATAGTTTATGCAATAGTTTTCTTCGCGCGAAACAAAATTCACACGGTTTCCTTTTACCTTTCACGAATTCACACTGATGGGTTATGGGCCAGCTCAAGATTTTCTTACCTTTTACGCTGTTGGATTGATTAAAATCACAGCATGGACTTAGTCAAATGAAACTTATTCCATTGTTAATTTGTTACGCTGCTGAAACATTTTCCTATTATAAGTTATCATTATATTAACAATTTTAAGCTTAAGCTTTGATATAAGTTTGGTTCCTGGATTATTAAAGATTGATGGTTGAATCCATTAGTTACATTATTTGAGATTCGAATCTAAATAAGTTGCGAATCAATTTCGAATGAATTATACCTAATTTGAGTTTGATTTGAATAAGATTCAAACCGAACTGGTTTGATTTGTTTTAGAACGAACTATTTTTTAATCGAATTAATTGCAAACTTTTTTTGAATCGAACTCAAATGAAATCACGAACTACGAATTTTTTGTACAGCCCTAGAGACGACTATTTGAATCTTAAATAAAAAAAATATGAATTCATAAAGATCAATTTACGATTTGCAAAGCACCGTGACCTCAATTCGTAGTAAAAAGGCTCCAGCGCGACGAAGAATTATTGGAGGTTGCTATGAATTGGGCCGAATGGTCCAATGGATCAAATCTAAAAAGAAATGAGGCTTTGGGCTATTACTCCGAGATATTTCTATATTTTGACGTCTAGCCGACGGCGCTAGAATTGAGTGGGCCCCCGTCGTCAAAACAAGCTCCGATAGATGGTTCCAAAAGGAAGACCGTCCTTCCCACATCGATACAATGCCGACAAGCCAACAGCACATCAAAATTGTTCTCCAACTGGAATTCGGACTTCTAACGAACTCAAATTTTGTGTTTGGATCCAGAGCGTACGATCTGCTCTTGCACGAATAATAAAGGGTCCAGATTGGCCTCAATTTTTATCGGACGGTTTGGAGATAAACTCAAAATTTGGATTACTTTAGAGATTTGACTCCTCGAACTGGGTCCCATGCCTCAGTGACCTACATTCCACATCCTACCCATCCAGTCTCAAGCTGATAGTCACAGCGAATGATTTCAGTTTCACTCGATTATTACTTTTCTCTCTACTCGAGAAAGCTAAGCTGCCCCTCAACCCCTCCTCTTCCCCATTTCTCTTCCAAATCATCGTCTACCTTTGGATAAACCCATAACCTAACAATCTCTCTCCACTACCCACACACACACGCACTCTCCCCCTCTCTCTCTCAGCGTGATTAGGCATGGTGGTCCTCGTTTAGGGTTCAGGTTTGATGCGATTCAATCTCTTCAAATCTGACTCTCTAGAGGCCTCCTAAAAGGTGAGTTTTTTTCCTGATTTCTTTCCGTTGAGTTCATATTTCGTCTAGTTTGTTTACCATTAGGTGCTAAATCTGGTTGGAATGTTGAATTAAAGGTTTTATTTGGGGAGACGAGGGAGATGAGTAGTAAAAGAAGGCCGCCAGAGCCCTTGGATTTCTTCATTTGGACCGTGGAGGTATGCGTTTTTCTTGCTTTTTTTTCGTTTTATTTAATTTTTTTCTTAGGCATGTTCTTTGATTTTGCTATTGTATAACGAAAACTAAAGAAATATATGGCAAATTTACTTATTTTCAACTCGTTTAAAGTAATACTGTTCTATGCTCAGTCCTCACCCTTAAAATTGTACTTTAGATCTGTAGCACATTTTATTGGAAGGATTGGGAAAAGTATCGTCGCCAATTTAACTAGACTTGGTACAAATTTGTGGAAATTATTAAGGTGTTTATATAAAAAACTGATATACCGGGTTGGACAGAACACTGAAGTGGTCTTTGGGATGAGATTAGTTTTTGTTAGGGTTCTTCGAGTGGTTTCTATAGTTGGACTTTCACTTCAGAATTTGAGATTAGAATCTGGGTCAACATGCCATAATTTTGATTTATTTAGCTATTGATTAATAAGTTTGAAGCTCGAGTCCTTTTAAGCGTATTACACCCCGGTAATACCTGATAAGTGATAACCAGTATCCTTTCAAGCCTAAATATTTATTAAATTAAACTGATCCTCGTTGAGGTAGTAATGTATAAACTAAATATTCAGGATGTTGGGTTATGGTTAGAGGAGATAAATCTCGGGGGTTATCGCCAGGTGTTCGAGGAAAATGGCGTAAATGGGGAATACCTCGAGAGTCTTTCAACATTTACTACTGAGCAAATTCTGAGGTTTATTAGGCGGTGCCACATGAAATGGGGAGATTTCATTACATTATGCAAGGAGTTAAGGCGTATTAAAGGTTTGATCTTTTCACTAATAAGTTATACTTCTCAACCATTGCGAGAATATTGTATGAGAAAAGTAATCTTTGCTACCTGCTTGAAGTTTTTAGCAATTATTTTATATATGCATACTTTTGAACTTGGTGTTTTGTACTTTGAAAAAATATTGCTAGAGACATCTGCTTGAACTAATAAAAGTACCTTACAATAGGGAAAGAAAACATGGTGTATTCTTGAGTTTTTACAACAACAACAACCAAGCCTTTAGTCCCAAACAAGTTGGGGTAGGCTAGTATTCTTGAGTTTTTATTGGGACAATATCTTTTGACAATTGTAGATGGTACTTACTGCTGCACTTTAATTTTCATCTAAGTTTGTAAATGCACCCATGATTATCAAATTCTTTCACATTTAATAACTTTAGAAGAAGCAGGAACTAAGGTTAGTTGACAGCTTAATGAATTGTCAGGTGCGTGATCTGAAGTTGGTTGAATTGTGTTAGCAATTTTTAATTAAAAATCAGTTTGGATTGCTTTTGGTTTCTTGTGTTACCCATGAATTTTAATGTGGATTCTTTGGTTATTTAGCGTTTGTTATGTTCACCTTTGTCAAGCAGTTATCTATTTTTCTTTTATTTCAAACAAAAACGAATCGTTTGAGGGAATTTAATTTGACAATAACCAGCATCCAAAAATTGAGTATCAATATTTCAATATTTTCTTAAAATTGTATGTATGTCATTATGTACCAAACATCTATCTGAGGTAGCAAAGGGTGCTGAGACCTAGTCTGCACACCAAAAAGGAATGTGCAGACGTAGTGGTGCGTAGACTAGGTCTGCATTCCTGCTAAGATTCGAGATTTTGCCAATGTACAGGGTTCCAAGCTGCTCTTTATGTGATTGGTTTCATAAAAAAAGGGCTCAAAACATTATTTAAATAACACTTGTACTCTGGAATAAATTCTGCTTAGCTTATCTGCCCTTTCATTTATTCTTTACGGGTGGACTAAAGCTAAACCTAACCCTTGATCCTAATTCTATCCTTCTTTTGCATGAACTAAGTTGAATATGGGTTTATTGCATCATAATATGCAAGTTTGTCTTCAAATTAAATGTACATATGCATGCTGTCAGAGGCTGTAGTATTTAAGCATTGAATGAAGCCCACTGTTATGGCATAGTAATGAAATTCAGTATATAGGTCGGGATCTATCAGTAGGTGCCAAACCCAGCTGACCTGGTGAAGAATATATTGACTTTTTTTTTCATGAAATATATTTCCTTACAAAAAAGTGATAACATTTTAGGAGAAGAATTTAAATTAATGAAAACAGTTAGAAGCTAACAGACATGTTTAGTCGCTCTATAGTCACATTAAATCTTAATCTTACAACCAAGCAGATTGTATATCCTTGTATTAGTAACATACTAAATTAATTATCATGTTACTTTGTGGAACTTGATCTTGGATCTCTAGTTGTAAACTAGTAATCAGCATCAGTACACAGCTAAATTTACATGTGCCAGTGCTCTGATGAGACAAGGTTAATACTGGAGATCCAAGACAGAGTTTCTTAAATTATATGATAATCTATCTAGCATGTTAATCTGTTAATTGTATTAAATTCAGGTGATTTAGGTAATTTATATTTTGACGAATTTGCAGTTGCATGCCTGAAAGGTGAACAAGAGGTGCGCAGGCCATGGTGGGCCCCAGCATGTCTATCAGTGGTTTTTGTGAGGGTAGCCAAGCGGAATAGACAATCTCGCGTCGTCTCCTTGAAGCTTGAACCGTAAGATCAAAATTGTTAGGAAAAAAAAGGGAGTTTTGTGACATATTTTGTTGTGCCTTGTTTCTGTAACATCTTGCCCTTCTAGAAAGTATTGTTATTTTGTGTGCTTACAATGGTTTTCTCCATAGTCACTTTTTGTATATGTTGATTTGTTCTATCATATAGGTTTAGTGTGGTTATATATCCTTAAAGTTGCAATTCTTCTAAAATATGTTTGCAGGAGATGGTTCTAGCCTAAAATTTCAGAATCATACCAAAAGTGTTGATTGCATTTTTTCTATCACTACTTTATTTTATTACTTATCTATTAGTAGGAAACTTTTGAGAGGCCTGTATGCGTTAGCTGGTCCTTCAGACCAAATCCATTTTTTTTCTTAAGCAATTGCCTGATTTTGAAACTATTTGGCCCTCTTTATGTTGAAATTGTTTGTAGTGGACATGTAGCAGGATATTTCAAAATATTTGAAACAGTGCAGCATGAGGTTATTATTGTTAACTGACAAATACTCGTAGGATTTAGTGTTTTGGCTAGTAATATCCAAATTTGGAGCTTTCTGATCCCTGTTGCATTTATAAAAGAGTTGTACGTCTATTAAATTTGGTCATAAGGAACTGATCCTTTATGTCGTGACGACAGCTATAGTATGTCCTCTAATTCCTGTCTGTTCACAGATCTCAGAAATTCATTAATTGAAGAATTTAAATGTCTGACATCATGCTTAAATATTTGAAGGTCTAAATTTCAAATTTGTATATTCAGTTAAAATGTCAAATATAAATCAACACTCCCTTTTACTGAGCTTGCATAATTGAATTGCATTTCCTATATGCCTACTATGTGACCATTTTTCTCCTTCCCCGGATCACTGGAGCCTAAGCTTTATTATGACAATAAAGAATGAAAATAAAACTATATGTAGTTACAGGATGTATAAAACAATTTGCATTTGCCCAGAACTCTTTTGAGACTAGCTAGCCTACTCAAACGAATACAGGATTAGTATATATCGGCTGTACGGATACACATGCATATGTGTTTTTTTTTCTGCTGCATGCATTGCTATGAATATGTATCCTCTGCATTAACTCAAAAAGAATCTTTTGAGTTAATAAATCTCAACCGTCTAATTTTAAACCGAGCCAATCCTGCTCCTACTTATGATATAGGAGGCTCTTTAATATTAGTGCAGATCTAGTTTGCACGAATCTTAAAACAGATTAGATGGTCGGAATTCATTAACTTAGAAGATTCCCTTTTGAGTTAATGCAGAGGATACGAATTCCGTATTTTGTGTGGTTGACGACTACAACTATGTACATAGTATAACTATATTTTTAATTCAAATGTGACGCGTTGTCAAGAAGCGCCTAATTTATATTTCTAGGTTCTTGAGAATCTATATATCCCCTCATGTAGCTGAGTATACAATTAAAAATGAATGGCCTGAATTTAATTCTAGTCATGCCGAAAAAAAATTAGTGCATATTGTAAATATGGGATTTGTTTTGAGATTTGTGCTATGTTAAATAACGATTGGGATTTAAAAATTTTACCCTCAGTAACCTGAGTATACGGATTCAGTTCTTGATGGGTATAAATGACCTCAAGTTACCCCCAAAATTAATATATAACCACACAACATATATATATATATATATATAGAGTACGGCTAACGCGCTTCCTCTAGCATATGGGCCGAAATGCTTCCGGTGGAAATTTAAAATTTCAAAATCCAAAAAGTCGATCTGAACCGTTCATCTTCTTCTCCATATTAATACCTGCTTGGAGACCAAATTTTACATTTTTCTGAATTTTTTTACTATTTATTAAGCCACTTTGAAAATCGCTGATCCAATGGTTTTACTGTTTTGTTAAGCCACCGTTGGATCAGCGATTTTCAAAGTGGCTTAATAAATAGTAAAAAAAATTCAGAAAAATGTAAAATTTGGTCTCCAAGCAGATATTAATATGGAGAAGGAGATGAACGGTTCAGATCGACTTTTTGGATTTTGAAATTTCAAATTTCCACCGGAAGCATTTCGGCCCATATGCTAGAGGAAGCGCGTTAGCCGTACTCTATATATATATATATATATATATATATATATATATATATAAACGAAGTAAAGCTAGGGTGTGATGTGCTCACCAAGAGAGTTTGGTGAGCACAACTCCAAAAGTATATCGGATCGATGTCAAATGTCAAATTCAAACTGTTGAAATCCATGTACTTCATGAGCGATGCATATACATGCAAACTTTTGAAAGTTTCGAATTTATTTGCTACAAGGTCAAGCGGTCAAAGAAATAATAAAAATTGAATATATAAAATAACTTATAAAATGTTCATTTCTTTGACCGCTTGATCGTGTAGCAAATATATTCGAAACTTTCAAAATTTTGCATGTATATGCATCACTTATGAAGTACATGGATTTCAACAGTTTGAATTCGACATATGGAGTTGATCCGATGAACTTTTGGAGTTGTGCTCACCAAACCCTCTTGGTGAACACACTAGCCTTACTCATATAAACGATGCAAACACATCTATAATTATATTTTAATAGACCTACATTTTCGATTTTCGACACACTGTGATGTTGAAAGCCGCAAGTGCATTGAAAATTAGTACTCAAATGTGATTAAGGATATTGGTGAGTCATATTATAAGAAAAATTTGCAATAAAACCATCTATGTTTTTCAAAAACCTTTTCCTTTTTCTTTCTTTTAGTTTTTCAAATTAAAGGCTTTTTCGAGAAACGTAACAACCTTTCGCTTAAAAGTTCTCATCTCATCATATTTAGAGAGATTAAACAATCCATCAAATTGAAGGGAAATTAAGTTTGGTTGGCAATCCAACAAGCAAGTAATTAAATTAATACTTCATTTAATTTTATTTTCATTACAGATGAAGCGAAGTATCAACATCATGAGCATCAGTACAATTCTTAAAATTCTGAATGCTAGAACTATCAAACCAACGGCTAACCGAACCGGCTGATCCGCAACCGGTCGAACCCTCACAAACAAAATTTACACCATTGATGCCCAAATACCGCGCACCAACAATCGGAGAATTCCCAGAAATAGAAGTACCAGAAGTAGTATCAGTAGTACCAATTGGTTTGACCAGATCAGGATGGCAAAACCACACTGGTTGGCCACCGTGTGGGTCCGGACTGGGTCCGGTGCCAGTACCGAGACCGAGACCTACCTTTTGAAGCTCCTTTTCCTCTCTCATCTCCTTCACTCTTTGTAGCTGCCTAAATCTCTCTTGTAGGAGTGCAATAGAAGAAGAAGAAGAGTGGAGCACGGTGGTCTCTTTCTGTTGCCTACGCATGATGATGATATATATGATTTCACAACAATGCCAATAGTTGTATTTGGTGGGGTGTGTTTGTGTGTATATGGTGTGTTGTGAGGGGTATTTATAGGCGCATCGGTTATGTCTTCATGCAACAACTCGATTGCATGTGTTTCTGTGCCCCGGAGAAAGATCCTTGCATTTTATTTTTAAAAGGTTCTTGTAACGGCTACAAGTACTCAAAATGCACCTCGTCTGTTGTTGCTGCTGCAGCGCAATTTAAAACAGTTGACGTGGAATATATTGGCATGCATAATAACAATATTGATTATTTCAAAAATAACAAATTAATTAATACTCACAAATTATTAAAAAATTTGGTTACTTTGTCAGTTAACTTCTTTCATTTTCAGTACGATACCATATGCAGAAATTTATATGGTGAACGGTTTGTATCAATGTTTTAAACTTTGAAATTGAAAATATAGACGTGAAGTAAAATACACTCGCTTTACTTCGCGAAGCACCGTAGTCCAACTCTCTCTCTCTCTCTATATATATATAGTAAGGCTTGGGTGCTATGAATAGCATAAGGTCATCCGTGTTACGGTCTCAAAATCATCGTATAAACTTCAAACTTCAATTTAAATAGTTCAATTAATTGGTTATATAATAAACTTGTAAGTTACTAATTTTTACTATTTTTGAAATTTTTTTACTGTTTTTTATGATTTATGAAAGATGGTAAAAAATAGCTTAAAAATAAAAGAAATTGTCAATATTTTATGTTATTTTTTGCCATCTTTCATAAATCATAAAAATAGTAAAAAAAATTTCAAAAATAGTAAAAATTAGGATTCTACAAGTTTATTATATACCCAATTTATTGAGTTATTTAAATCAACGTTTGAAGTTTATATAATAAGTTTTTGAGGCCATAGCACAGATGACCTTATGCTATCCATAGCACCCAAGCCTTACTCATATATATATATGAGGTTGGCTAGTCTACTTACATAGACATATGAGGGTATATGCTTATAACTCATTTTTTTTGTTTTCAAAATCTAAAAAGTCAATCTGAACCGTTAGATGTGATATCTATATTGAAATGAGCTTGGAGACCAAATTTTACATTTTTCTGAATTTTTTTACTATTTATTAAGCTACTTTGAAAATCGTTGATCCAACGGTGGCTTATAATTTTACTGTTTTATTAAGCCACCATTGGATCGGCGATTTTCAAAGTGGTTTAATAAATAGTAAAATAATTCAGAAAAATATAAAATTTGGTCTCCAAGCACATTTCAATATAGATATCACATTTAACGGTTTAGGTCGATTTTTTTTTTATTTGAAAACAAAAAATAAGTTATAAGCATATACCCTCATATGCTTATGTAAGTAGAGTAGCCAACCTCTCACTCTCTCTCTATATATATATAAACAATGATTTAACGGTTCCAATGCCTCATGTCTTTCATACCTCATATTTTATATATTCGTTTTTAAAGTCCAAATTGTTGATCCGAACCATTCAATATGATATATATATATATACTAAAATATGGTTAGGGATGAAATTTTATAATTTTTGGAAATTTTTTACTATTTTTTAAGTTGGGTAGAAAATCATTGTTTTTTAACGGTTCAAAAGCAATGATTTTGTATCTATCTTAAAAAATAGTAAACAACTTTCAAAAAATATAAAATTTCATTTCCATGCATATTTTAGTATAAATATCATGTTAAACAGTTTGGATAAACAATTTGAACTTTAAAAACGAAAATATAAAATATGAGGTATGAAAAAGATGAGGCATTAGAACCGTCCTCTCTCTCTATTTTGCACATGCCTCTCCTGAGATGTCGTACATAAATCGTTTATTTCAATTAACTCATGCTACGATTAATACTATTTATCTTACGTACATAACTTTAATTTGTTATAACTTCTTACAATTTTGAAAGAACAAACAAATTAATGTGCACTTATATATTACTGATCGTTCATAACCTTGAAAGTTCTAATAACCATTTTGTTACAATTACAAAAGGCAACATTCTCCATATATATGTCGTGGGTTCGAAATCCAGATGGAGTGTTTTTAGAACGTTAGACCTCTGTATTTCTCTCAAAAAGACATTGCAAGTTCTGATAATTAATTACATAAGGCAGATTATTATTAGTTATAATTTACACATTTTGAAATCATAAATAATAAAATCCGGAGTAACGTAGTTCACCATACATGTCAGGGCTACTCTATAGAATAAAAGAAAAAGAAAAAAAATTCAGAAAACACACACCTAAAACGACAACAATAATGTATTAATGTGTGTGAGTAGTTAAGTTGCAGTAGAGGGAACAGTGTGCAAGTTAAAAAGTGGCAATTAATATAATTTATGGAAATTAATGAAATTAAGAAGGGAATCAGAGAGGCGTTGCAAAGGGCGAGCAGGAAGGAAAGGAAAAGGGTTTAGTGTTGGGTGGGTGTGGATATGAGCGGGGCAACGCAAAGCCACTTTTAAAAGGCGGGATAATGGCGCGGAGGTAGTCCAAAGCACAATGGCATTTTGTGTTTGGAAGGAGATGTGAGAGGAATAAGGAGTCGTGTGATGGCTTTGTCGTCTCTCTCTTGCCTTGGTTCCTTTTTGCTAAGCTATACTTGCTCTTCCCCATTCCTCTGCAATTCTTCTGTTGCTGAATTAAAATAATTTTCATGTATATATAAGCTTAATTATGTGATAAATTATTTGGTTTGGTCCATCTGGTCCATTGGTAAAGGCATATGGTATCTGATATTGGAGGTCATGGATTCAAATTTTAGGTATGAGAATTTTTTTTGTTCAAAATTTACAAGGATATTAAATAGTTAGGGTACGTGTCTTGATCTACAACTTTTGCTCAAATAAAATTGTGATTAAAATCACATGGGTCTCTATATGAGAGATCATGAGTTCGAAACCCGGATTGAAAAAATTATTTATTGTAATAACAAGGGTATTAAATAATTGGGTGGCTTAACCTCCAACCTTTATTCAGGAAAAAAAAATTGTGATTTCTAGAGCAATATTGTTTTTCACTATATTAAAAAACTGATTTTTGCTTACATTTTGCTTAGTTGAATATGATAAATATATATTTGTAGAATTATGGCTTGGTTTTTATCTATCAAAATTTTTAAATCTTAAAAGGCAAGTTTGTACTACAACAGTAATTTTTTTTTTAATTCAAATACTTTAAATTTTAATATACTTCACTGTGTCTGGTAAAAGAATACTATAAAATTGGCACTATTATATATATGTAAGGTTTAAAAAGGAATGTCTCTATTTAGCATAAAGTTTTAAAACTAATTTGCAAAGAAAAAAAAGGTACATGAATAGGGTGTATTTTACTTCATAATGGTTTGCACTTACATGAATTTAGTTAAATCTATTGAATCTTAAAAAAAATACACTAACAATAAAATAAAAAACTACTCCATGTCCATACAAGTATGACAGTGATTAAAATAGACTTAACTATTAGTATTAAATTCTATAAAAGAATTAATGCAACTTTTTCATAATAAATGAAGAATTAAAAAGACTAAATGAATTTTTCTTGAAAAAAATAAGGGTGGGTTCTCATTTGATTAATTGAGAAATGTGAAGTTAAAATAAGGGTGAAGTCCTCATTTGATTGATTGAGAAATGTGAAGTTAAAGAGGTGTTTTTTATTTAATTTAGCAATGAAATAGATTCTAATATTTACTATGTTTGTCTATTCAAATATTAATTTTGTAAAAGTACTTTGTTATTTAAATGTTGCCTTTGTTTAAAAGAGATAACTAATGGCTAATCTTTATTCACAGTTCTACTATCTAATTACATAAATTATTTAAATATATTTATCAAATTTATTTATATTTGAAAAAAATCCAATTTAAAGATGTGCTATTGCATGTTATTGCGGTGAGTAGATTCATTGTTTTCTTTGTATAATTGTGTAAATCCACTGTATTTGGAGAAGGAATTGGACAAAATTTTAAATAAATATGCATTGTAGAGGAGCCAGAACGGCTATGGAAGTGAATTCCTTCTCTTGCATCACCTTTTAAGGTCCATTTATTAAATCTTAAATGGATTGCGACAGCGCTAGAAGGTGAACCATTCCAACTATGGTGCTTTAATTAAGAGTTTATGGTGCGGTAAAGTTTAGTGTCTCGGACAAGTTTGTAACTGAGCACTTGGTGGGATGTGCAAAGAAAAAAAAAAATTTATTGCATGATGTGATAACCTCTCTCTTTAATTGAGCAATTAATTAATTAAAATAAAGGGTCAAACATTAATCCCAGTTACTTTTACCGTGAATTGGATGGGTAAAAATATTAACAGAGCATTTTTGGCTTGATAGAGCGCACAAACTATATAATCAAAATAGTAATGTATAGGGTTGGCAAAACAATTCGTAGTTCATGATTCGATTCAAGTTTGATTCGGGTTTGATTCAAGTTAATTCGATTCGAAATTAGTTCAAATTGAAATGAACCAAATCAGGTTTGGTTCGAAATTAATTAAAACCAAATTCAAACTAGGTCTGGATCGATCGAAATGGGTTTGCGAACTTTTATGGTTCGAATCTCATAATAACATCGGCCGTTCATTTACCTGATGAAATTAGAATCCAAGATAGAGAGTCATAATTTAACCTAGTCGACGCTCCCTGGCTTTCAAAACACCCAGTTCTTGTACGATTACTTGTGTTACTGCATATTTCAGTTCTTGTACTTAATTCTCTTTTTACGATTATTTATTTTAATGTATTTTTTCATGAACAATTTTTCAACTTAAAAACACTCATTTCATACTTGATATCACAGTGAAGCTCTTTTTTTAGTACTGTAGTGGCAACTGTGAGAGTTAATGTAGCAGCTATCAATCTTGCACTTGTTTATGCTCAATTGACAGGATTATAACAGCTAACAACTAATAAACTAGCCCATAATTCATTAGTGTGAATTCGTGAAAGGTAAAAGAAAGCTGTGTGAATTGTCTCACGAGAAGAAAATTAATGTATAAACTACCGGTATAACTAGGGCTGCTAAAAAAAATTAGTTTGTAATTCGATTCGACTTCGATTCGAAAAATATGTAGTTCACAATTAATTCGATTCGAAATTAGTTCGATTTGAAACAAATCAAACCCAGTTCGGTTCGAATCTTATTCAAATCAAACTCAAACTATGATAGGTTCGATTCGGTTTGATTGGTTGCCAACCCTAGCAATGTATATGATTCATACGTTGCATGAAGAAAAAACTGCTCTGTTTAAAAATTTACCATGTTGGATGAGATGTCAAGTGCATTAACTTCTTTCAGAGAGCATCTGGATCGTCTACAATACAGTGTTGTAATACGTGGCAATTTTCTCACTCTCTTCAAAGGTATGTTAGGATCCTACTAGAATTAGTACAAAAATAGTGATTGAAATAGTGTTAAACTGAGATAGTAAAAATATCGTTTAAATTGTATATTTAGAATAGAGATGAAGAGAAATAAAATAATAATTTAACTAATTTAATATTTAAACTAATATTATATTATATTTAATATTTAAACTAATGTTATATTACATTTAAAGTAATAATTTTAATACTAATTTAATATTTAAACTAATATTATATTTAACATTTAAACTAATATTATATATTTTTTAATATTTAAACTAATATTATATTACATTTAACATTTAAACTAATATTACATTACATTTAATATTTAAGCTAATATTATATATTCAACCTAATATTTTATTTAATACTAATCTAATATATAAAGTAATATTATATTACATTTAATATTTAAATTAATATTATATTATAAATAATATTTTATTTAATACTAATCTAATATTTAAACTAGTATTATATTACATTTAATTAAACTAATATTATATTATATTATATTTAATATAATATTATATTTAATACTAATCTAATCTAATCTGATATTTATTTATTTAATAATAATATAATATTTAACCTAACATTATATTACATTCAACACTTACCATTTACATTCATATTATATTGCATTAATTTTTTTCATTAATATTATATTATATTTAATCTAACATTTTATTTAATATTAATCTATTTTGATATTTATTTAATACTAATCTTATATTTAAATTAAGAGATGGGCTACGGTGAGTTGCGAAGTAAAGCGACTATTTTACTTCACGCTCATATTTTGCGATTTTAAAGTTCAAAACGTCGATCTGAACCGTTTATCTTGTTCTCCATATTGAAATGTGCTTGAAGACCAAATTTTACATTTTTTAGAATTTTTTTACTATTTATTAAATAATTTTGAAAGTCGCTGATCTGATGGTCCAGAAAATTTTACTGTTTTTTACTGTTCACAGCAAAACAGCAATTTTCAAAAATGCTTAATAAATAGTAAAAAAATTCCAAAAAATATAAAATTTGGTCTCCAAGTACATTTCAATATGGATTAAACATCTAATAGTTCAGATCGGTCATTTGGACTTTCAAAATAAAAATACGACGTAAAGTAGAAACGCGTTTTACTTCGCAACTCATTGTAGCCCATCTCTTAAATTAATATTATATTACATTTAATATTTAAAATAATATTCTATTTAATACTAATATAATATTTAAACTAATATTATATTACATTTAACATTTAAACCAATATTATATTACATTTAACATATAAACTAATATTATATTATATTTAATATTTAACTAATATTATATTATATTTAATACTAATCTAATATATATTATATTTATTTAATAGTAATTTAATAATTAAACTAATATTATATTACATTTCATATTTAAATTAATACACTATGATATTTAACCTAACATTTACTAATCTATATTTTAAATTAATATTATATTTAATATTTAAAATAATATTTTATTTAGTACTAATTTAATATTTAAACTAACTGTAATTGAAAAAAATCAAATATTTTATTAATATCACCACCCCCACTAGCTCTATTCTTGCTAATCCATCATTTCTTTGTGTTAGTAGAATAGAGATATTCTTGAGCTAACTCAATTTGCTAATTTGTGTTTAAATCACCAAGAGTTGAAATAGTGGAGCTAACCCAAACTTAGTTCTATTCTTGAGTGGAGCATCCGGGTAGTCTAGAATAATGGAGAGAGGCCATGGTACTAGTGGCAGATCCGGGATTTTTGTCAGGGTAGGGTACTAATTCGGTTCAAATAGCTAATCAGATTCAAACTCATTAACTTATCAGGTACACAATTGCATCTCAATCCCTAGAACTATGTTTATTATCAAATATGTTATAATCATAAATCGATTGACACAACATTGACATATTTTTCCTAAGCTAATTAAAAATTCGTTCGACACAATTCATTTTGTATGACCAAACCAAAAGTTCTAATTTAATTTTTAGCAAATCCTTGAGATTATATGGTATACCCTTAGGCCAAACCTTTGACCACTGGGCTGTTGTTCGAGGACAAGCAACAATTCAAGTTGGAAGGCGTGATCAAGACATATTTGTGACAAAATTCGTAGGGTTTTGCCTTAGGTTTTACCTTGTTTTCTCGCCTTTATGCTTTATTTATTATTGTATTAACTTATTATTGCCCAACTTTATATTTTAATGCAGGAAGCATGTTTTGGGGCTATTTTATATCATATGGAGCAAGAATCAGGTCGATCGAAAAAGCGCAACATCAGTTCTAGGACTCTGTTACAGACCGTATCAACTAGTATGAGGTCAAGCTCATTACAGACCAAGAGATAGCCAAATCCAGCGGAGACAATGTATGGTTAACTCTGTTACGGACCGTATCAACTAGTATGAGGGCTTTTTTACTGACCGTATCACCTCGCACGGTCCGTAACAAGAGGGGCCCCTTGGAGAATAACTGCTTCAGCTGTATCCAGATCAGATCCATTAGACTCCAACTCATTGCCAACGTCTCTTCCCTCTATAAGTACACTCATGGACTGAAGGAAAATTCATCTTAGATCTACTTTGTATTTTTGTTCTATAGTTTAGTTGTGAGGAGTGTAGACATGACGTCTTGCGGCTAGACATATTTTCTTAGGACTAGGCTATAAACATTGTTACTCATAATGCTTTAATTTGATATATATTTTGTGTTTGATCATTGTTTAGTCTTTTGTCGTTTGATATCTATTGCTCTTTATGTTCAATCCCTCTCGATTTTGCTTGTTATTCTAGACCACCACTGTGATGGCCACACATGGAAGTTAGTCATATTAGATTAACCAAATCAAAAAATGGGAAATAAAAATACTAGACTATTGGGGGAGATCTTAACCGAAGAAGCCAATAGTCGGATCCACAAAAATATACATGGGATTCTCGACATTCGTAAACGAATGTCGCATTGTCTTGCCTTACCATGGGGACATCCTATAGGATCAATCGAGGGACCTAGTCAAGTGAAAGTTGTGACTTTGGGCTAATCACAGTTCTCCTTGCACTTTTAATTTAAGCCTTAACGAGAATGCTTGATTAGTAGTGTGGCGGATACGTGAAAGCGCCAGTCACTGTGATAGGATTAGAAACCCTTTTACAATAACTGAAAACAAATATCAAACCAAAAAAAGAATCAAAGCTTATTGAAGTTACAATGGTGTGCCGAAACCCTAGGAATTAACATATCCTTTTGACTACTCTATTTATCTTTTGATTTGAAAATACAAAGTTGCATCTTTGATCACCAACAACTCTCAAGATTTGATTTTGTCTAACCTTCAAGGGGTTGTGATTTGATTGTTCAAGACCGATAACCTTATTTCCTACGGATCGACACTCGATTATAATAGTCGATAGGATCATACGCTTGTGATCTGATCAGAAGTACAAACATATTTATAAATTTAAAAGTGTGAACACGAAAATCTCCATCAATAAGGAAACAATTCAAGAATTAGACTAACTGGGACCAGGGATAAACACTACATCAGATCAGGGGTAGGCACATTGAACAATTATTACTGGATCGAAATAAAACAATTCAAATCTAAAGGTAGGCACTTGCCTACCCCAATCTCTACATGGATTCGTCAATGCAACTATGCATATTATAGATTGATATGTGCTATAAACTCATATATTTATTTTCGAAGTCCAAACAGTCAATTGGACCACACAATATGATGTTCATATAAAAATATAATTGTAGACCAAATTTAACATTTTTTTAAATTACTACTTTTTTAGATAGTTAAAAAATTATTTAATCTAATTTTTTTTGGACCAAATAGTTAAAAATTTATAAAAGTTATAAAATATCTTCGTGCACATTTTTATATAGAGATCATGTTTAATGGTTGACACTTAAATTTTTAAAATAAAAATATGAATTCATAATATACATCCATCCTTAATATTTATGTTATCACAACTTCACTCATTATAACGTGCAAACTTCCAAAGTATATATATATATATATATATATATATAGAGAGAGAGAGAGAGAGAGATAGGCTAATGTGCTTCCGGTAGCATATGGGCCGAAGTGCTACCGGTCCAAATTTGAAATTTCAAAATCCAAAAAGTCGATCTGAACCGTTCATCTTGTTCTCCATATTAATATGTGCTTGGAGACCAAATTTTACATTTTTCTGAAATTTTTTACTATTTATTAAGCCACTTTGAAAATCGCTGATCCAACGGTGGCTTAACAAAACAGTAAAACCGTTGGATCAGCGATTTTCAAAGTGGCTTAATAAATAGTAAAAAATTTCAGAAAAATGTAAAATTTGGTCTCCAAGCACATATTAATATGGAGAACAAGATGAACGATTCAGATCGACTTTTTGGATTTTGAAATTTCAAATTTGGACCGGTAGCATTTCGGCCCATATGCTACCGGGAGCACATTAGCCTATCTATCTATCTATATATATATATATATATAGGACTTGGCTACGGTGCTATGGGTAGCTAAGAGGCCTCCCGTGCTACGGCTCAATATTCGACTTTTCAAAATTCTAACGGTCGATCCGAACTGTTCATCTTGTTCTCCATATTAATATGTGCTTGGAGACCAAATTTTACATTTTTTGGAAATTTTTTACTATTTTTTTATATTTATTGAAAATCGCTGTTTTTCAGACAAATCTGGACCATAAAAACAGCGATATTCAATAAATCTAAAAAAATAGTAAAAAATTTTCAAAAAATGTAAAATTTGGTCTCCAAACACATATTAATATGGAGAATAAGATAAACGGTTCGGATCGACCGTTAGGATTTTGAAAAGTCGAATATTGAGCCGTAGCATGGGAGGCCTCTTAGCTACCCATAGCATATTAGCCAAATCCTATATATATATATATATATATAATTAGCGAGTGACAAACATGTTTGATCTTACTGAATTATCAATGAATTATAAATCACGGTAATCAATCATAAAAATAAAAATGATTATGAATTCAAATTTTAGGGGAGCAGAGTGCAGTGTTTGGAAGTATTAATTTACCCACCAGACCCCGTACGTAGGTTGAAATGCACATAGGAGATGATGGATTTGTAATGGTCCTATTGAATGTCAGTTTATTCCAGGTCATGTGTCGCAAATACGGCCTACAAAAACCAGGCTCGGGTTGAACCGTTGAAATGCACACAGGAGATGATGGATTTGTAATGGTCCTATTGAATGTCAGTTTATTCCAGGTCATGTGCCGCAAATACGGCCTACAAAAACCTGGCTTGAGCTTGACTAATTAAATGCGAAAATATTCCCTTTTGAAAATGATCTTACGTACTGGAGTTAAACATGCAGCAACCTATATATACAGTACTTAAAAGTGATTTCTAATAGAGAAACAACAATTGGTATACTGGTAGAGAACTGTAAAAGTAATATATATATGCTAGTCTAGTTCCCCAAGGTCACCAAATTAAGAATTCATGAAGTTAACTCAAAATTCTTTCCCATTTTTCTCACAATAAAATTTATATCAAAATAATAACATATGTAATGAAATGGACTATTTTTTAGATTAAAAAAATGAAAAACAGTTAATCCCTAGCTACACTCGGTGTTTGTTCTGCTCCCAAAAGATTATAGGTTGAACTCACGAGCTCTCTTTGATAATGTAGTTATAATTACTCGTGTGACTATTATAAGGGTCAAGATAGTTATCATGATTTGTTGGTTATAATTAGAGATGTAAATTTGTGTCGTGGTGTGTTGCGATTTGACATGTCATGATTGATTTGGTTATTTGTTGTGTTGTGTCGTGATTAAGTCAGATTTTTATATGTTACATTATGTCGTGATTAAATTCGGAAGGAGGATGGTCACGCCACATGCATATATGGTCATGGTGTTATACTTAATGCACCTCTAATTGAACAAAAACTGAAATTAAATAGCAATTGAAAGTAAATAGATGAGTTTAGAGAAATTTAACACGCGGGATGTTAACGGAGTTCGGCAAAACAAAGGCCTACGTCTCCGGGGCTTCGCAACCTTGAGTGGTGCGCCTTTCTATTACCCAATATGAAAGGATTACAACTTGTGAACCGTTGAGCCCTTACACACCAAGCGGGAAGTCAAATGGCCAACTCAAAGAGATGAGAACAAGGTCTCTTAGTTCAAGCTACTCAAGAGAAACACTCAATAGATCACTCTAACCTAATCTAATTTGAGATTAATGAAGTGTGTTTGAGGTTGTTTGAGGGATTTTGAAGTTTTAAGCTCTCACAACAATGGAGTAGGCTAAGCTCTCAGAAAATCGCTTTTTAGAAGATTAGGGTCGGCTCAGATGATTTGGGAAGAAGACCCAATCACCTATTTATAGGGTCAGCTCAAAAATGAGCTGTTTGACATAAAACGTTACAACGTTTTAGTTCAAAGTGCGATTTTTAGGTTTAAATTTTCTGACAGCTCAGTAAAACGTTATGTAACATTTTAGTCTGTAAAAACTTGATCAAAATAGATGTTCTTTGAAGCTTAATTTTAATTAAAACGTTACAACGTTTTGTATAAACGTTGCAACGTTTAAATTTGAATTTTAATCTTTGGTACAGCTGTACTTAACATTCTGACATCCATAAAACGTTACAACGTTTCAAGTTGTTACTGTACAGTTGTGCTTCAGTGGTTCTGTAACTATTAAAACGTTACAACGTTTAGATAACGTTATGACGTTTTTAAATCGTCACAACGTTTATAAAACGTTATAATGTTGTAACTAGTTTCTGATTTTGATCATCTTGTTACTTGTGACAAGTATAAAACGTTACAACGTTTTATCCCTGTTTAGACAGCCTCACACATACTTTACCAAATTTCTGATTTTACAATTTGTATTCTTGATAAGTGTCTTCATGTCTTCTTCAGTCCAAGTATTCCATAATGCAATTTCATTTGACTTGAACCTACATATCTTTCAAAAAATAGAACACATTGTAAAATTCAATAATTGTATGTTTTTGCAAATTAGTCAAATAGACGAAAAAAATTATTACTCAACCAACACATGGCACGTTAATTATGCCATAACCATATGTGTTGTGTCCAAACATAACTAATTATGTTTGTCATATTTGGCATGTACGTTTAACTATTTTCTTGTACTGTAAGTTAGTTTAATTAAAATTTACCATTCAATCAAGATTTAACGATTCAAAGCACACGTGTGACTCGCATGATTGCGTGTTATATATATGACAATACCATTTTGTGTGTTGTGCCAATTTTCTAAAATATAATCACGTTACGGGAATAATAATGATATAGAACACGCAAATCACAGCATGTATATGGCACATGTGACAAAAGCGAACCTAATTCAGTTTGTTAATTCTGGGTTGAGCTAAATGCCTATGCCTAATATATGACACATGTGACAAAAGCGGACCTAAATGCCTATGTTGGCCAGCTGGCTCGGTCTGAGTTAGGTCCTAATTCAGTTTGTTAATTCTGGGTTGAGCTACAACCGAGCGAGCTAGACTTGGGGTATCCGAGCTAAAACCTCAGCTTGAAATCATGACAAGTCAGCCCGAGCTAGCTCGCGAGCTGATGAACTGGCTCGCTAGTTCTTACTGAATCTTGTTTTAAGAAGAAAATGAATTCTACAAATTTTTTGGATCTAGCTAAACCAAGCTAGACAAAATAAAATATATACAACTTCATACAAATTCACAAATTGATGCATAGCCGAGTTAGCTCGCGAGCTGGCGAGCAAGCTAGGTCTCAACTTGAACTTGTTAATTCTAGACCAAGTTAGTAGCGAGTTGGCTCATTAACATGCAATTCAGTAACGAACAAACTGTTAGTGAGCAAGTCAGGAACGAGTCACGATGGAACCACAAGCTTTTTTGCCACCCCTGCAGACCAACAATTTTATGAAAAATTATACATATAATCTAATTAACGAAGGAAAAATAATATTAGGCACAGTTACATACTATTAGGTATTGATGAGATATAAAAGCGGACCTACATAGGCATTTATTAGTCCATTTACAAAATCTATATAGGTTCTGTACCTCGTGGTGGGGCAAGTGATCCAGTAGATCATAATTGAAGGTTGATGTTAGATACATAGCCAGTACCATGGTTTTGTAATGGAGACAAAAGAAGGGATTGGAAGGGAATAATAATGTGGTCTGATGAAGTGCTTGCACTAGATACACTAGGTGCTAACTCACCTATATATTTCTCCAATCTCTGTTTCTGGCTTTTGTCACGGTGCATTTGGCCTCTTTTGGCATGCTAGTCTTGGTCCTCTTGATGGCGCTTGTTTGTTGTATTTGCTTTCTCTTCTTTTGACTGTCCTCTTTCCTTGTAATATCTGATCTAATAAGAGTGTCAAGTGTCAACAGGTAAAACGGGTTGGATGTAAGCATTTAGCATTTTCATACCCGTTAAGTAAACGAGAAACTTTATCATATTTGTACCTGATAAGTTAACAGAGAAAAGAAAACTTAATTTATACGTATCTTATCAAACACAGTACAGAAAAAACTATATCATATCATACATCATCTCCATATATATAACTGTATAGGTTAACGGTACGAAATAGTCTTTATCCGTATTCTTACCGATAAAAAAAATACTTTATTATATATTACTCGTATCCAATAAACAAATGAAAAATTCTTACCGGATGAACATATAGAAGGGTGCCATTGACACCCGTAATCTGATCCGGCCCCTCAAACCCTAATTCCTGTGCTCTACTGTGGGACTGTACGTCTGTACCAATTGGCCGGGTTTGGGTTCCATCAATTGGAGTTAAGTATGGGATGACTGGGACACGGTCCAATCAATTGCACAACATCAGATTCGTTGATAATTGGAGCTAGTAGGGTACAAAGCTTTTCTGAAAGCGATTGAGTGTGTGTTGGTTAGCTGAATTTGAGCAATTTTTTCTTGCTCTGCCATTTGCCAAGGGCCAAGCCTCTTCAATTCTAATATACTATACATGCCTTTCGGTGGATATAGATACTGTGACACTCGATCGATCTATCATATTTGCTATGCCATGCCATGATCTAAATCATGACCTTATTGATCTTCCCGTTGAAATCAGATGCTACAGATCAGTACATTTCAATAATTAATGTTGCTTTTCATCTGATCAAAACACTTTTTTGGGTCCATCTCTATCTCTATCTCCTCCTCTTTAATTAAGGAACTCAACGAATATATTTGGGTCCAGCTTGACCCTTTTCCATGAATTTCTTACAAGGAGAAGAAGATCCTAATCCGAATTTCAAAGAAATCAAATGGATTATAACATGGTTTTTTATACTTCATACGATTGGTCAAGTCCAAATTTTGTTGGGATTTCGGGTAGGTTATAGTGCAACAATTCGAAACAGTTCAAGATTTGTTCACTACCCGAAAACCAGAATCCAAGTATAAAACTAATTCTAGGATTAAAACAGAGTTTACCACTAGACGCGCAGCGGAAACTTCAAATCTAGTCTAGCAGTAGCCTTCTTTTCCTTTCCTTCTTCTCCTTTCATTTCGTGTCAGATTCACGTAACAGTCTAGCAGTCACGCCTCTATCAGTATCCACACGAACAGGATGACGAACAACTGCAAGTCGAAGTGCTAGCGCCAACTTGCAGTCCCCTTCTTGTCTTTCTGTTTTCCTTTTCGATTTCTGACTAAGCGCGAATCAGACAGATTAGATTTTCGATTTCATCTAATAAATTCGAAAATCCCATTCATCTATTTTCAGTCTCTTTTCTTATCCAAAACCTCTTCTCTATTCTTGTCCGAAAATATGTCATATTTTCGGTTTGGTTTTGTCTGTATCTTTTCTGTCCAAAAACAGAACAGATTAGAGTGAGAGAGTCCTATTCCGAAAAATAGAGAAAGAGAGATCAGTCTCGAAAATAGATATGTATTGTATATATAAATAATACAATACATCTGTTGATCGTATCTCTTGATCAAACCTATTCAGAAGATCTTATCCATTCAATTCGCACCTATTCAAATATGCATATCCAATCATATATGATCAGATCATATCAGAAAATCAGATTATTTCGGGCCCATGTTTGATGCAGCCCAAAAAGACCTAATCCATAATTAATTAACTATTAATTAAGGCCTAAAATATTCTGGCCTATTAGTACATATCTAACAAATTTAAATAATAAATCACTAACAAAGATTAGATATTTTAGTTGATTATCCTTAAAACATATTAATCCTCTCGAGTAGGTTAAAATGCCTTGCTATTTTCGTGTCTCGATCACGCTTCACAGTCTTATCTCTGTTTACAAACTCAAGACAATTGATCTAAACTGCTCATGCTTGCAAACAAAATTTGTATATATATTTTTAAATTGTTTACCATTTTTTTTAGATAGATACAAAATTATTCCTTTTCAATAGATTCTGGACCATTAAAATACAGTGATTTTGTACCATCTAAAAATATAGTAAAAATATTTCGAAAAATATAAAATTTGTTTTCCAAACACATTTTAATATGAAAATGATGTTGAGCAATTCACATCGATTGTTTGAATTTTGAAAATATATTCTTTTTAACTTGTCACGAATCTCAAAGCCCGATAATACTGCCTCATGTGCTAGTCTGAATCTCAAACCAGCTGAGATTAAATCTCAAACCGTAAAGTGAGGAGGATCTCTACGGTACCCGGAAGGAGCTGGATCCAAAACAAATGACGCCTTATGCATAGTCTGGATTAATTTCAACTGGATGAAATTTAATTATGTGTCTATAGAAGACAGAGAATCCGTTTTGAGATTCATGTCAACTTAAAAAAATAATCTGGATTTAATCATTGTACCTCATGTACTTGGGGGTTACAAATTTATTAATACACCTTCACACCTTGTGTGTCTATATCATGAGAATCGAATAGGGTTAAAATATTTCATTGTTTTCATGCTACAATCATGCCTCACATCCAAGAACTGTCGGGATCCACTAATTGTAAAAGATGAAAAGGTAATGGAGAGGATGTGATTCGATTTGTTTTACCTGTCTTCCTAGGCCTGATGGGCCAAAACATATATCTAAATTACACTAGACTGGAGAATTCAAGACTACAAAAGCCCAATATATTTCACTTGTTGGGCCTATTTTGTTTCCAATTATCCGATCCAACTCAATTTCAGAAGAACAATTATTAATTAACAAATTAAATAGGATCGTAGTAGATGTACGGATGTAGAACAGAACCAATGGTGGTGCTCGCGCCATCTCCTCCTCCCTCCGTTTCTCTCTCGCCTCGCTCCTGTTCTCCTCCTCAGAACCTCCTCGTAAAATCTACGAAACCTTTACCAAAAGATTACAATGGACATAGGCGAGCTCTCCTTCTACTAGCCTCTTCGTCTCTCCTTCTAGGCTTTGTACCTTCTTCCCGAATTGCAAGAGCTCAAGAGATTTACGAGCTCGAAGAGGATGAGAGAAGAGTCGTTCGAATTTTCCAGGTCAGACTGACATCTAGTCTGCGTTTTTTTTTTTTTTTTTATATATATAGTGTGATTTTCCGTTTTGGGTAGAGGACACCAAATATTACCTCTTTACTAAAACAGATATTTGCAATGTGACCCTCAAAGTTTAAAATATATTGTAATTGTATAGTCCTTTCTTTTTTTTGAACTCAAATGTTCATGAACTTCCCAGTTTCTTATTTTTTGCCCTGTAATATAAATGTGGAAAAAAGAGAGCTATTTTGGTAACTTCGGAGAAGTCTGTGGATGTGGATGAAATGTGACATTAATCCTTTGTGAATGGCATCATAACTGCTCTTATGAATTGATGATATTTTGTTAGGGCATGTGAAAATTATTACTGTCTGTCAGTTTTTATTAAATGAAGCGGTTGCAATTGAAGGAAATGTCTCCCTCTGTGGTGTTCATCAAAGACATACAGATCAAGCCAAATGCAAAATCGGCAGCAATAGATGGTCTAGAATTTAGTGAAGATAATTTGAGAGATGCAAAAGTTGAAGGTACTGGATCCGGGTTCATTTGGGATAATTACGGTCACATTGTAAGATTCAATTCTGGTTACTCTTTCTCTATTTTCATGAGTATAGATCTTAAACTTGCAAATGAAGCAATTGCTTTATCAAATTCACAGTAAATATGTAAAATTAATTCTGGGAGATTTTCATGTATACCCCTCAAAAACTTCAAAATTACTCCTCAAAAGCTTTGAAATTACCCCTCAAAAACTTTGAAATTTCATGTTGACAGAACATTTTTCACACAGACTACATTTTTGTATTTTTTTTAATAAACTGTAAAATGGGTATTTTATAAATTCCAAATGAGTTTATATAGAAAAATCAATAAATTGGCTAAAATTGCAAGTTTTTGAAATTTAGAAGGGTAAATATGATATTATGAATTTTAGAGGGAGAATTACGTAAGGCTGAAGTTTTGAGGGGTATACATGAAATTCCCCCAAAAATTTGCTGGTAACAACTAGAGAGTAGTTGTCGACCTTTTATGTCAATTTATCGCTAGCGAACAAACTTACACCTCTATGAACTTGATGCTTTAATTAGGTGACAAATTATCATGTTATAGCAAAGTTGGCTACTGATCAAGCTGGGTTTCATCGGTGTAAGGTGTATTTAGATGATTCTAGTGGTGGTTCTTTTCTTAAAGAAGCAAAGCTTATTGGATTTGATCCGGATTATGATCTAGCCGTTCTAAAGGTCGTGATTATTAGGTGGTTTGTTCTTGTTTCAGTATAATTGATTTAAATTATTGGAGGATAGTAAGAGTCAGGCTATGGTATGCATAGCACATATTGGTTCGTACTTTGGATCAATATCTCCATTTCCAAAGTCAAATCAAACAGTCGATCTAAATCGTTGAACATGATCTCCATATGAAAATTTACATGTATATCAAATTTTACATTATTTAGAAACTTTTTTACTATATTTTTAGGTAGGTAGAAAATAATTAAATCTAAAGATTCTAGATCATTCAAAAGTAGTAAAAAAAATTGTAAAAAATATAAAATTTAGTCTGCAAGTACATTTTCATATGGAAATCATGTTGAACGGTTCAAATCGACTATTTGAAAATGAAAATATTATTTCGTAGTATGAACCAATCCGTGCTATGCATAGTACCATCGCCTCACTCGAATAGTAATATTATATTCAAAGATGAAAGTTTTTCCTTGAAGTCCAGGGATAGATTAAAAATTATCTGATATTTGAATGCCCTTTGTGTGAAATTAATTTAGGTCGATGTAGAAAAGAATAAGCTGAGGCCAGCTCTTATTGGAAGTTCAAGAAATTTACGAGTGGGACAGAGCTGTTTAGCTATTGGCAATCCGTACGGTTATGAGCGCACTTTGACTACTGGTGTGGTAAGCGGTTTGGGTAGAGAGATACCTTCTCCAAATGGGAGTTCCATCAGAGGAGCTGTACAAACAGATGCTGCTATTAATGCTGGTATATTTTTGTTCTGTAGACTAATTATTTATGGCACTATGTTATCTAAATTCTAAACCTGTAATTATTTATAAACAATGTCCCAGGCAACTCGGGTGGGCCTCTGGTTGATTCATACGGCCATGTAATTGGAGTTAATACAGCTACCTTCACACGTAAAGGTAAACAATTTAAGTTATATCAAACTTTTTGGGCAAATTGTGAGCTAATATGGAAGTTTTATTATTGTAGAATGACAATTATTAAAAAAAAAAACATGTGTTTTTGCATATGTGAGTTTTAATAGATAGAAGATCATTAAACCCTAAACCCTAATCCATGTAGTCAACAAAAAATGTTTGACAAATAATATGTGATATGCAGGAACCGGTATTTCTTCAGGTGTAAATTTCGCAATTCCGATAGATATTGTTGTGAGAACGATCCCTTACCTTATTATCTACGGGACCTCGGTCAGAAATAGGTTTTGACTGTTTATTTGTATAGTAAATTATAAAAATTGCATTTCATCTGTAAATGTTGATTATTTACAACTTTATATACATGATTTTTGTGTACTAGTAAAATGAATGTAGAGTTATATGTGAATTCTTCCTAACAAGAAACTATGATTTCTTTTTCTTTTATGCCATTGATTTTTCTAAAACTAAACTAGTTCTGTTGAAATCTCAACTTAGGTATACTTCAGTTCCATTTATATAGTGTTTTTTTTTTTGTTTTTTTTTTTTTGGGGGGGGGGGGGGGGGGGGAGGACAATTTACCCTATGATTGGAATAATGGTGGAGCGAGAATTTAGATAGTTTCAATTGAAAAGAGATGAAATGAGATGATTCTAAATTAAATTTGCTGATCGGAATGATAGGAGGATAATTCAATTCAGTTCAGGCGTTCAATATAAAGCCCTAAACTTCACTTAATTTACCAATTATGCTATTTAAACCCTAGAAATTAGGGTTTGACAAAGAGAGCAAAGGAGATTAAGGCAGAGAAGATCTATGCGATCTTATTGGATGTTTTTGCCTCCCTGGTGTGGCATCAAGTTGAACAACATGAACAAACACGACGAGTGAGGAAGACGAGGTTTTTTTCTTTTAAAATAAATATGGTATATCCGTATATGTACAGTGGCATTATCCATCCCCTTTTAATCAGGTTATCTATTGTAAGAATCCGGATTTTCAACATGAGCCATACGAATATTGCCACCCTTGTACGAGCTTTCAACTCCCAAAACCAGTAACCGTTATTCTTATGTAAGGCCCTTCATCCATTCCAAGGTAAAATGACTTTACCGTGAAGTCCTTTTTCTTCTCCCAATTCCAATTCGGTATATCCGGTTGTTCTAAATCGGTGTGTATTGTGCCAGTTCTACCATGAATTGTATTTTCTGCTCTTCTGCCTCTTCAAATAATGCCCCTTTAGTTTGAAATTGCCAATGTCCCTGATTATATACCTGATTTACTGTCAAATATGAATTTGCTGCATATAAGAAGAGTTGTTGATACTTGTACTTGATTGGGGAAGATATCCATTTGTCCACCCAAAACCTGATGTATGCACCCTGTCCCAGTTGATAACTTACAGAGATTGCCATAAATGGTGCAACCTTTTTTCATATTCTGCCATAATCTTGTTGGTTGAGTGGTTTCCCATGGCCTATATTGCTGCATAATGGATAGCTGAACCATTTACATCCAGGGCAGCTTTTTAGCTTGTAACCATCTCCAAACCACCTTTGCCAGTAGAGCTTTGTTAAAAGTGTACAAGTTCTTGACCCTCATTCCTCGCTCTTTTGTCCTTGTTACCAGTTCCCATGAGGCTAAGCTCATATACCTCCCATTCTGCCTTTGTTCTTTATGGCCATGCCATAAAAACTTTCTTCTAACTCTGTCAATTCGCTTGATGACCCACTTGGATAGAAGAAAGGTTTGTATAATGTATAAGGGCATGGTTGTTAGTGTTGCATTCAAGAGGGTGATCCTCTCTTCTATTGACAGCATGGATGCCTGATAGAGTGGAAATCAATGCTAATAATATTTATAACACTAATGTTTACTCTACTGTTAATTCACAAGCGTATAAATCTATCGTATATTATATATTGGGGTGTCGATCCGCAGGTATGGTGTATTAAGAGATCTAAGATGTAAACTAAGTTCTAGGTTATCTGTTCCTTTAGGTTGGTTGATTGTGTTTAGTTGATTGGTTGTTGGTTGTTCGGTTGTAATGTTGAATTACAACATAGAAGTAGTAATAGATTAAGTGTTTAGAAGATGGACTTCTAGGGAATTAGACATTCTATCATTCAAACTTGTTTAATCTAGATTCTGGTTGTCATAACAATTGCGCACGGTCTATCACCAACCGCATGCTACTGCTAACACCTGTCAATGTAAAGTCACTCAATAGCATGCGGCTCTATCACCATCTGCACACGTATGGGTAAACCGTACAAAGTCTGGTTCTACTCCAATCGGAATCGCACACGGTTTGATCAGAACTGTACACGCCCTACATTGGTATCAATTGCGATCTGAGAGCTACTAATCCTATTTTAGTGTCGATCACCGGGTTGGTATCACAACACCCTAATTGAGTAAGTCCTGGTTCGGGTACTTAGTACAATTGCATGAAGATTAATGATAAGTCCTAATTACTAATATTTTATAATACCAATAATCAAGATTGCTCCACTGTTATTCATGAAATGCGACGTTCGTTTGCTAAATCATATCCTAATAAGCTCCTTACTGTAGTTCGAATACAAGCGGTCAATTGGTTAGTCATATTCTATTTTTATCTAAGATACTTATACCCTTAGAATATTAGTTAACCCCACAATGGTATGGATGGAGCATACGTCTCCATGCATACGAGGTCACTTTAAGCACACAATAAGCAAGAACATAAGGCATAAATCTTAGTAAGAATTCAAATCATAGTATAATGATAATTATAAATGAACAACTAGAATAAACTCATAAGAATTCAAGATTACATGTCTTCACCCTAGAAAAGGGTTGCTTAGCTGCTCATGGCGGGTTCAACAACAAAAGAGACAAAAGACATAAAGAAAGAGAGCAATAAAGAGAGAGATGGAAGGAGAACACCTATGCTGCCTCTTCTCTCATGCACCGTCTTCAAGTCTTGTCTTTTCCTCCTCTTCTAATGGAGACCTTGCTATTCTATTGTTTTCTCTTTTGCATAGCCTCCATAAGAGTAAAACCCTAGTTCTAAGTGCTCTCTATTGTAAAATGTGTCTTCAGATGTTCAGAGATTCAAGAGAGATATATTTCCCTGACGTCCATATGCTTATATAGGCCTTGATTGGGAAGTTAGATCTATAACCGCTGTTTTGGTAGTATCTGCATGCGGATGCCTGAGTCGCATGCGGTTTGGATGTAAACCGCACATATGGCATAACTGCCTGCGGTAGCACTTCTTGGTCGCATGCGGATGAAGGCATCTGTACGGCTGAGGCTGAATGTCAGAATTGCATCGTTTTATGGCTATCTTAGTTCCAATATTATTGAAAATCTACAATTTTCTAAAATCAAGTGAAATAACAGAAAGCAATCTGATTCTCTAAAAAATGGCAATTGTAACTCAATAAATTGCAATAATTTTGGCCAAGTGATAGGGAAAATAACGACTTATTTCACTCCTATCACACCCCCAAGCTTAAACCTTTGTTCGTCCCGAACAAACAATATGAGAATTTTGTTTGTCCCCAAATAAAATACGAAGATTCATGAATGTGATAGATTTGATTGTCCTTAAGCAAATCTAAACAATTTTTTACCGGGTCATATTACCTTGGTTTGAACCTTTAATCATTGCTCTAATTCAAATTACAAAACTTATTAAATTATTTCAGATCTGGATTTGCCATGAAATTGCTTGCTCAAACTCTAATTTTATACTTGAATAAAAATCTTTTAGGAATAGAAACCTATGCATTCACAACATCACTTTTGACTTTAATCGGAATATCTCAAAAATAGAAAATTAAAACCATTACTATAAGAATACCTATAAAGAAGATAAACATTCATTTCACAATTCCCTTTATGTCTTGATCCCTTCTTTGACCATACCCTTGGGTTTGAGATAAAACTAAGTGACTAAGTGTGTTAGTAAAGCATAACTTATGCAAATGCAAAAAATTTAAAAATTTAAAAATGGGGTAAAAACTAAAAATGCAGAAATTAAAAATAGAAATACATAAAATCCACCTTTTCAATTGGTCCGGTTTCACCCTTCTAACGCATAGATACAAACGAGAGGTTATGCGTTCCGAATGCACCTAAGGATTTCATCGGGCCCTAGATCAAGCCGAGTAGATGGGAGATCTTTCGAGCCTATTGACAACAACCATTCTTGCGTAGGCACCCGTACTCATTTTTCTATCTCCACCCTTTATTCATATTTTTGTATTTTTTTCTGAAATTTTTTGTATTTTTGTATTTTTGTATTTTTATATTTTCTGATTTTTTTTTTTGTTTTTCTTGCATTTTTGAAAAGGTAAATAAATATATACAAATACAAAGTATGAGTCATGTTCACTATGAATAGACACAATTTCTAAATACGCATATTTAGAAATTATCCTTAGACTTCATCAAATTATCAGGGTCAAAACTTAAAAAGAGTGTAATTTGAATATTTTCAACTTTATAAAAATTCTCATATGTAACAATTCTAATAAATCTATTTCTAAAATTTTCTTTTCAATCTAAAATATGTTGTTAGCCTTACTCTTTCTTATTCTAAAAAGATCATTCAAGTGTCTTGGAGGATATAGATATTTCAAGTTTGACTTAGCAATTTTTCATCCAAATCTTTCTTTTACCCAATTCAACAAGTATAGACTTCCTGAACCTAAATGCAATTTTCTGAAACCAAACATGCACAACAAATACTAGGTAAACATCATAACAAGTCTAACAAGAGACCCTATTCATGGTTAGGTAAAACCCTAGTTTTCACAAGTACAAAAAGTAAACATGCAATGCAAAGATACATGGTTCCTACACCTTCTCTTCCAAGCTTGAATCTTTATATCATGGTGATGTTAATCAATTCAGAAACTTAAAGGAGGAGGGTCAGAACCAGTGAACTTATAGACTTTAGAAGGGATGGTGCGCATCGGAGAAAATAACTCCTCGTGCGCAATATCATTGGATATCGCTCATGAGCTTGTTGAAAGTCTCCAAGTGATCGAGCCTCCTCAGTATTTCATCAAAGTCTACCCCCTCTCTGTTAAGGTATGATCTTATGGCTACTGTGGGGGATACGGGCTTGTCAGAATCCCTCAAGATGTGGTAAGAAGGGGTCGTGCGGTTCTACATTCGATTCAATGTGCGGTTGTGCTCCATCCGTGCACGACTGGACATGCGATTTGGCTATCCGCGTGCGACTGAGGAGGTGGTGGATATGGTGCAGTTCTATTACGGCTTCGGTTGCTGCAGCCTAATCTGTGGGAGGATTCTTGATAGGGGTCAAATAAGTCACTATTTTTCCTATCACTTAGCCTATATTATTGCAATTTATCGAGTTACAATTACTTATTTTTTAGATAATCATATTCATTTTTGCTATTTTACTTGATTTTAGAAAATTGCAGATTTTCAATGATATTGGAGCAAAAACAGGCATAAAACACGCAATTCTGACACCTCAGTCTCAGGCACACAGATGCCTTCATCCGCATGCTACTCGGAATAGCTATCGCAGGAGGTTATAACCACCCGTGCGGATCTCAGCCAAACCGCATGCTATTCCGGCATCCACACGCAAAAACTGCCAAAACAACAGTTACAGATCTAACTTCCCAACCAATGTCTATTTAAGCAAATGGACGCCTGGGAAAGATCTCTCTCTCTCTCTCTAATCTCTTGTACCACAGAAGAAAATACACATCAGAGAGCACTTAGAACTAGGGTTTCACTTTAGTTGAGGCTATGCAAAGGAGAAATCACTAAGGAATAGCAAGATCTCTACTAGAAGAGGAGGAATGAACAAGGCGTAAATACGACGTGAATGAGATAAGAGGCCGCATAGGTGTTCTCCTTTTATCTCTCTTTATTGCTCTCTTTCTTTATGTACTTTTTTTCTTTTATTGTTGAACCCGCCATGAGTGGCTAAGCAATTCTATTCTATGGTGAAGACATGTAATCTTGAATTCTTATGAGTTTAATCTAGTTATTTATTTATATTATCTTTGCACTATGATCTGAATTCTTACTGAGATTTTATGCCTTGTATTCTTGTTTATTGTATGCTTAAAGTGACCTCGTATGAATGGAGTGTACAATCCATTCATACCTAATTGGGGTTAACCAATATCCAAAGAATATAAGTTATCCTAGATACAAGTAGAATAGACTGACTGGTTGACCGCTTGTATACAAACCACAGTTAAGGGACCTATTATGATTTATTAAAAAAATTCAAAGAATATAAGTGATTTTTGCACGTGAATACAAAAATTTTAATTTTTGCATGTGAACATATCATTTGTAGAGTAGATAAGTTTTAGCTATTCGGATTCGTCATTTGAAAAATTTATTGTCAATGGAAAAAAAAATTTGTGGATAATAATTATTAAATTACTGATCAATTCAATAATCTAAAGTAAAATGAGTAAAATATAATAATATTTATAAAAAAAAATTATAAAAAGTGAAAGTTGTGAGTGATGGTAAAAATAATTTATAATAAAATAAAATAAATAAATCAAACAAAATGCACAAGTGGTGGAAGTCAAAAACAAAATTGATAAGATACAAAGGGAATGAACAAGAAATGGTTCATGAGAAAAAAATCTTAAGTTCAACCTCGGAATTTTATTATGCATTTGTGCACAATTTGATATTTATGAATTATTTTGTGGTCATCTTTTTATTGTCAAAAGACCACCGAATAAGTTTTCACAACAGATCGGATACTGAGCGGATAGTCATAAAATTATATTTGTATCAATTTTTATTTTTCAAATAAATACAGATTAAATATTTAGACAGATATAGATACATATCAAATTAGATATTTATTAAAAAACATATAAATATTTAAGCAAAATAATACAGTTTATAATATTTATCTAATTACAATGGTGAACAATATAATTTTTTTATAATATATATATATATATATATATATAGAGTACGGCTAACGCGCTTCCTCTAGCATATGGGCCGAAATGCTTCCGGTGGAAATTTGAAATTTCAAAATCCAAAAAATCGATCTGAACCGTTCATCTTCTTCTCCATATTAATATCTGCTTGGAGACCAAATTTTACATTTTTCTGAAATTTTTTACTATTTATTAAGCCACTTTGAAAATTGCTGATCCAACGGTGGCTTACCAAACAGTAAAAATCAGAAGCTACCGTTGGATCAGCGATTTTCAAAATGGCTTAATAAATAGTAAAAAATTTCAGAAAAATATAAAATTTGGTCTCCAAGCAGATATTAATATGGAGAAGAAGATGAACGGTTCAGATCGACTTTTTGGATTTTGAAATTTCAACTTTTCACCGGAAGCATTTCGGCCCATATGCTAGAGGAAGCGCGTTAGCCGTACTCTATATATATATATATATATATATTTATTCAAACCCGTAGGCATATAATATATATTAAACTATATGGTATATATCTACTATTTAAATACATGAAATTAAAACTTAAAAAACATATTATTATCCGTTCTATTTTCACCCCTAACTTCGGCCACTATAATATGAAATTACTTCTCTTTTATTTCCTTATATCCTTTGTAACACCAAAAGTTTATGCGGGTATAATCGTAAGCTTTTTTTAGTAGATTTCTTCCGATAAAAAACAATTGATATATTTTTCTTTTTCTTTTTTGTCTACAAAACACGTTAAATCACAAAGCAAGAAAAGATACTCGTATATGTAAAATAATGCGACACCGACACTATACTTGAGAATCCTCAATTACTCGTATATTGAATTTGATCCGACTGAGATTAATCTGAATCATCTATTATTTCAAATTGTATCTCAGATACCGGAGGAACACAGACTCCAAAGGAATTAAACCAAAATAATTATAATAATAATCGTAGTTTAAATCCATATTTTTTTAACTTTATATTTGTCTATTTCCTGTTTTTAAGATAAGAATGAAATAAAGAATCTCAACCTTATATAAACACAAGTGATTTTCAGTCATATTTCGAATCTACTATTTTACATTGATTTTCTTCTATTTGAAACTTCTAAAAAATAACACTAATATTTTTATTTAAAATTTTAGATAACATTATGCAAGTTTTTCGAATGTTTATATTAATAATAATGACTGTTTATATTTAATAGTAATGATTGATCTGAATTTCTGAACATATCTAAAATTATAATATATGTTCATAGTTATTATATTTTAAATGCATTCATTCCGATGGTCAGAATGTATGCATGTAGATTCGAGGTTTTCGTGTTTAGGAAATTTTGATTTCTTTAACGATAAAATTTTAATATTACTTGACAAAATGCAGAATGGCCCCATAAAATATTCGCTCCTCTCAAGACCAAATATCATGTGAGAAATCTTAATTATTGTCGGCATCGAGCATCCCAAACTTAAAAACGGTTGAACAAATTCCAACTTCTCCTTGAATTTATATCGCCTAAAGTAACTCAAAATTTGAGTTTGAATCAGGTCCGTCAGATATACTAAGCTACGTTCCACCTATGACTGAATTGATCTCCATTATAATTAGTGTAATAAAATGCGGTTCTATGCGTTTGCAGTTTCCAATAACATAAAATGTAATAAAATATAGTTCTGTGTGATGCATATGAGTTTGCAGTTCTCAATAATATAAAATCTGACTATAAAAATTTAATATTTGGATTCTATTCAGTCTCGGTATTAACTAAAACCAAAACCTCTTAACCCTCATCAGACTCCATTGTCTAGTTAAGTTGATTTACAAAGTTATCTCAGGACCCCCAGCCTCTATTATAGGCCCTCAAGAGCAATGTTTCTCTTTATTTGAGATTGTGGGACAAATGAGAAAGGGGAGATAGCACAATTGGCTAGGAAAATGTTCTAAAGTTGTTATATCCAAAGATCGAGAGTTTGATTCCCTCTCACGAATCTTGATAGCTACTACCAAGTTTTCAAAAAAAAAAAAAAGATTGTGGGACAAATGAATTGATTATATGTATCGGAATCATGAGATGTTCTTCTTTTGATTTGGAATTGGACTGATATTGGGCCACGCATCTAATCATTTATAGAATAGAAGTCATATACAGACCCACTAGTTATCACGTGGTCTTCTTTAGGCTTTGGGCCAATGAAATTGATGGAATGTTGGTCTAAAGAAACATAAATTTACTTTATCCAAGAATACAAATCATCCAGCAAACCGCTCCTTAAAAAATTTCTCATTTTTTTTTCTATTTTGAAAAGACAATGCCATACATTTTGAAAATATCATGCCTGTAATTTTGGATGTTGTCTTCTAGATTAGTCTAATTTGAATGTTTTCTTCCACATAAAAATTCGCATATGCGGTCACATATCATATATGGGGTATGCGGTGGCCTCCCGCATACCACATCAAAACTGCATTTTATAACAATTCTAATTGATGGTTCGGATCCGATCCAAACTTAAAATTTGAGTTACTTTAGGGAATCTGGACCTTGTTTCCTTTGAGTCCCAATACAAATGAACTGCCGCAGTTTTTATTTTTAGTAGCAATCAACTCCGATAAATGAAAGAACTTGTCTTTAGTCTAGTGACAAAGGCATATAGATAGCTTGCATGTGAAAGATCATGAGTTTCAAACCCACAAAATGAAAAAAATTTCTGTAATATACATAAAAGTTTAAAAGTAAAAAAAAAAAAACTCGATGCAAATAGATCCCATACATAAAATTTACCTTAGAATGAAACGTAAACACAAATAGATCCCATACACGTATATAGTAACATTTATTAAAAAGCAACTAGCAAAGAAGGTGGAAAAGCAAAGTCAGTCTTGTAAGTAAATTGGAGTAGGTTTAATTAGTATAATGAATTAATTAGAATAAAGAAAACAACGACAGGATTTCAGCAGATGCGGACTCCTATTTAAAACCATGGGAAGATTTTGTCATCTTTCATCCCCTATTGGCTATTGACCTATTGTCCATTTTTTTTTTGAGAGAAACCCGTAGGTGTACCTATTGTCCATTGGTATGAACACAAGCATGAATTAATTATAACATAGAAACAAACAAAAAGGACTGATGGTACTTTATTTCATTTGGGGTCCAGCTCACCTATATTAAAACAGTATCAGCGTCTTGAAGAGACAAAGGACTAAGGAGACTTCAACTAATAGGAAAATTCACCAATTAGATGGCCAAATCCTCCTCACCCACTCAGATATTAAATAAAAAATCAGACATAGATTAAGTATGTTTAGGTGTGTTTTTTAAAATATTACTAGTATAGTATTTGGAAAATTACCGGTCCACGCCTCCAGAGGCAGACCCACGTGGTTCTCGGGGGCAGTTGCTCTTTCTGGATTGTACGTTTCAGTAGAGATCGGAACATTTCCATCGATTCTTCTTCTGAAAAAGATATTTAATTTGTAATTCAGGTTAAACTTAAAATAATTTTCTTAAATTATAATTGGTAATTAAAATTATAGATTACATAATCATAAATTACAAGTGAGAGTATTGAAAAGTATAAATTAAAGTATTATTTTTTATTGAGTACCTAATTAGTTAATGAGTTTAAATCTTCCGATTCGATATTTTTTGTCCCTCCTAACAAAAATTTTGGATTCGCCCCCGCCCCTATACGCCTCCTATTTGAAGAAACTGCACAATAATATCTAAAATTAAAATAATTAATACAAGAGTGAGACTACGGTGCTATGTATAACGCACATTGATTATTATTATGAATCAATATTTCTATTTTGAAAGTTCAAATAATTGATCTGAACAGTTTAACGCAATATTCCGTACGAAAATGTATCTGCATATCAAATTTATATTTTATAGAGTTTTTTTGCTATTTGTTAGGTAGAAAATTATTTGGTCTAAACATTTTAGACCATCAAGAGTAGTGATTTTCTCTCTGTCTAAGAAAGTTAAAAAAAAAAATTTAAATATAAAATTTAGCATGTAAGTATATTTTTATATAGAAGTAATGTTGAACAGTTCCATCAACTTTTTGAATTCTAAAAACAGAAATATTGATTTATAGCAATATGCAGTACCATAGTCCAACTCTTGTGTTAATTATTTTAATTTTAGGTATTATTGTGCATTATCTTCAAATAGGAGGCCGACATTTTTATTTTTACCCTTTTTTAAAAATATTTAAATTAAAATATCCAAGATCTGATCATAATTTTAAAAATACCCAAACCGTGGAATAAATCCACGGTTCTGAGTTTTTATTCAAAACCGTGGAATAAATTCACGTTTTTGAATTTTAAATCAGAAACGTGGATTTATTCCACGGTTTTGAATTAAAATTCAGAACCGTGTATTTATTCCACGGTTTTGAATAAAATTTCAGGACCCGATTTGAATAAAAACTCAGATAGACCAAATCATAGCATTGATGTCCCAAGGCACCTCAAATCTATTCTTAGTGAGGCCAAAATAAATGAGCACTTAAAAATACGATTATTTATTTTTTTAAATGGATTCAATTTCCTTGGATAACCTCAAAATATTTCATAATTTTCATACCTCTGTATTTCTAAGTTTCTACAATGAAACAAAATATTTGCCAAAATATTAATGTATAACAAGATGGCTTGATCTATCTATAATTCTACATACATGTATATTATTTTTCAAATTACAAATGAGTTTGCTAACCGAAACAGACTATTATATTAATATAAAAAATGCCAGGGGCCTATGTAGATACTAAAATATGCTCATTGATTTATGGTAGATTTCATTTTCTATACAAAGGATGACATTAATTGAACATTCTAAACATCAATATAAACATCAATAATTTCTTACCAATCCAAATGAAATAATAGTTGAAATAGTTGTGTAAATACTACCATAGAACGATAAACTACACTAAACAAAAACTATAAAACTAAACTCAAACATAATAAAACATAACATAAATAAACTGAACTAAAACTATAAGAAAACTCTCTATCCATGGAAATCCTAAGGCGAATATCGGTCAGGTGGTCTACCCCTATTTTCCCTACTAAAATTCCGGACATGCCAGTCATTCCACTGGGGTTCTCCTTCCTGCGCTCTACGAGCTGGTGTAATCTCCTCCTCGGGCTGGGCCTCTATGCTCATCGTGAGTGCTGTACTCCATGGATCCTCGGCTTCGTGGGTAGCTGGCGGTGGCGGGGGGGTATGGAATACGGAATCCACAAACTGGGACGCATAGTCAGGCTGAGTCCCGCTACCAGAGGCCTCCCAATCGTGAGCCCTCGCCGGATACAGCTGACGCGGGGATGTGTCTGTGGGCTCAAATGGATACACCGATGGATCAACGCTAATCTGGAAATTCGGAGACTCATGCATAGGTTGGGGGTCCGAAAACTCATGCTGCTCATGCGGCTGAGGCGGTGGCGGCATGAAGGCAGGACCCTGCAAGGATACCAATAATTCAATCTTAATTTACCGAATGAGAAAATTTTAACTTAATTTAACTAATTTGACATAAAATTAAAAATGAGATACCTGGGGAAGAACTGGACGTCCATGCTCATCAAGGAAGGCGTGCCAACCGGATATGCCCAGTACCCAACGATGGTAGTCCCACTCTGGCTGCTCTGAGGGCTCCGGTGGCATCTCACTAGCCCTAACAAATGGCTCGTTGGGCTCGGCGGCTTGTACTCTGCGCCAATCAATTTCCTCTCCGGCATCTCGCAGCATGGTGACTAGCTTTGCCTCGTGGCCGTGGTTCTCAATGCAGGGGGCAACCAAGTGCAACATCGCATGTCCAAAAGCTCGGTAGCCACGTTTTCCAAGACAGACGATTGATCGCGCGGCACCTTTAATCGCTAGTAGCAGCTAAAAAAAAACAAAGTTTAGATAAAAAAAAAAAGTTGATAAAAAAATGTGTTGTCTTAGGTGCATTACTTACATCGCGAGCCCCTTTCCGGCCAGTGGGGGTATAACCATCATCTTCGAATATCTTCGAGCGTAGAAAATTGCCGTAATCTCCCTCTAGATATACTGATGCCATGCAGATCCGCAGGTACCAAGCCTGATATCTCAATAGGGGATGTCATTGGAACTGTATCCCATCCGCTGGCATCTGCCACAAGTTGTCCCTCATATTCGCTGCCCTATCGTAGTGTACCAAGTAATGCGAACTCCAATCTTTATCAGGGTAATGAGCGTGGGCCGTACTGTAATTAATATGTTAGTTACAATTTAAATGCAAGAACTAATATTAAGTACAAAATGCTAAAAAACCATAACTTACCCGTACCCGTGTAGACTCCTGACCACATTTCTCGGGACGTCTGGATCTGCAGGGATGAGTGGATCATATCCAAACTGACGGAGCACCCTGTCTGGATAGTGGTGCTCCACTATCCAGAAGCAAACCAGCGGACCCCTGTAGAGCCACACCTCCTCATCCTCCGCTACAATCTGCGGCAGATTATCCTCATTGTATAGCTCCTGGTACGGAGTCCAGATCACCTGCGTGTCACCCAGGCTCTGAATCTGACTTCGGACCAGCCTGATAACTACTGGCTTTCCATGAGGCTGGTTCGTGAACTCGTGTTTTCTGTGCCATTTCTTGCCAAATGCCGGGCATTCAAAACCATTGGGCTCTCCCCACTCTGGCGAGACATTCGGTGCAGGTACCCCCACTGGTAGACGTGACCATGACCAATGCTGCAGTAGAAGTACCGGCCCGTGTATGCCCTTACTTTTCGGCTGTAATTTAAAGAATATTAGCTGTCAAGGACAAGTTCAACAATTAAAATAAGACAGTAAGTGCATGACAAGTGAAATAATTAACATAAGAACATACTGACCTTGCAACTCTGGCACAAATTGGAGTAAAGATGTGCTAGGACAGCCCCACCCCAGTTGTACTTTTCTTTCGGTTGAAGATCTCGCAGCAGCTCTAGATACATCATCGGGATGGCATCACCACTTGCATCAGCGAACATGACAGAACCAAATAGGTCCATCACGAAGCCCCGTGTGTATCTGTAATGTCGAAATTATAAAGTTTGTACGTATACCTCTGAAATAGGGTACAAAATAAATATATCTAGAATAGTTTGTATGAGTACCTATGAACCTCGTCTGGCGTAGAAGACCAATCAATTCCTTCCGCAAACATAGTTCGCAACTTCTTCCTATTCAGACAGTACTTGGACCTCCCACCATTATCTCGTATATCTGGCGAGGCTCCCAACAGATCTTCTAGTCTGGCATTAATCGTGTGCTCATCCTTGGGGTCAGATATGCCACCAACTTGCACGCCCTGGATGGGCAAACCCCATAGGGCACTAACGTCCTGGAGAGTCACTGTCATCTCTCCGAACGGCAAGTGAAACGTGTGCGTCTCTGGGCGCCATCGCTCCACTAGTCCTGCAATGAGAGACCCATTAATGGCCTTACTCTGCGTCTCCATAATATTGACCAAATGGTACAACCCCCAATTTTGCAGATACTGGTCCATCAACGGATAGTACTTCATAGCATAATGCCGACTCCTGACATCTAAAATGTCATCATTCTGCATTGAAAAAAATAAACAACATAAATACATGAAAATACGAGACCTAGACAAAATTTAATCTTAAAAAAACAAAAGAAAAAAATAATCAAGTACCTCAACAGATGCCAGTGAGACTCGGTGCTCATCGTGAGGCATCCATAATAAAGGACTGAAATGGTCCTTGCTGTTCTCGGAAATGGGCTCATCAACAGGGTCGGGTGGTGGTGGTCTCCTAGGTCGTCCCCTAGCCATCCTACATTAGACATCGTTATGTATATAAATATGGGTTGCCATTTAATATGGGTCATTTCATTCCTAACTATTATTAAATAAAATGTTAAAGAGTTATTGTATTTGTTATGTAGATAGAAGCAAGGTTCAACTAGATTTTTTTTATTCCACACAAATTTCTGTTAACAATCAAGTGAACTCATTTTTTTCCATGGTTCTTTTATGATTTTTAGTTTGTCCTTAAGAGAATTCAATATTTTTAATTTATTAGTTAACTATTACAATGGTTTATATATATACAGTCACACGGTTAGGATATAAATATTTGTAACTATATAATAAATTAGAAGTCATTTTAATTAATCTTACACTTAATAAGATCACAACAAATTCTCTTAAAAATAATTACTCAACAACATAATTTTAGTATTTTACCGTAACATGTAAGAAATAAAGAAATTCAACTAATTAATCACAATTCTCACAATAAAACTTATTTTTTTAATGTATGTATGATACAACTGTAAGAACTAAAAGCTGACTGGTACCGAGTTGAGCTGGTCATCTTTTATATAATTATGATTTGTAAAAAGAGTCAATTTGAGTATTTTGGTACCAGTAGCAAGTCATTTTATATTTTCTTTATTTGATTGCATGGTATCAAACTTGGGGTGCATCTGGGGATTGGTTCATAGTGTTCTGACACTGATATAGACGTAGTTATCAATTATAAACATGATATTCGAAATTAGATGATATGCATCAGAAAAAGAAGAAATATAAAGATTAAGTAGGTCAAATGTAAAACTTATTTTACAGCATTCATGTTCCACCAAGCCTCTATTATTAACTAATTTGATGTACTTGGTTATTGTTAAGCTCTGATTCCACTATTTAATGAAGGGTCCTTTGAAAATCATACATAATATTCAATAGCAATATCTCTTTCACACAGATAAAATCAACTATAAAACCCTTGATAGGAACAATAAGAAACTTCAGTGACAAATATTCAACTAAATACAATCATTGACAACTCCATTACCCTCATATAAAATCCTATTTTGGTTTGAGCATTTCATCAAACACCTTCAATGCATTATATATATTCAATACAATCATCTCAAAAATTCAAGCTTTTCAAATGCATGGACTACAAATCTGAATTAAATGATGAAATAGATTACTTACGGTATTTGATGTTGATTCTTTGGTGATTTCGTTTCAAGCTTATTAGCCTTCAGAACGTCCTTGAGCCACTGTGCAGTACACTACAAGAAAAATGAAGGAGAAATCCAAATTGGGGGCGAAAAAGAGAGAGGGGGCGGAAAAGAGAGAGGGGGCCGGAGTGGGGTGGTGGGGCTTCACCGAGAGAGAGGGGGACAGAGAGGGGGGTGGGGTGGGGTGGGGTTTCACGAAGACAAGAGAGAAGAGACAGAAGAGAGGAAGAAGAGAGACAGATTTTGAAAAAAGGCAAAACCGTGGATTTTTTCCACGGTCCTGAAATTTTATTCAAAACCGTGGAATAAATACACGGTTCTGAATTTTAATTCAAAACCGTGGAATAAATCCACGTTTCTGATTTAAAATTCAAAACCGTGGAATAAATCCACGGTTCTGATTTTTAATTCAAAACCGTGAATTTATTCCACGGTTTTGAATAAAAACTCAGAACCGTGGATTTATTCCACGGTTTGGGTATTTTTAAAATTCTGATCAGATCTTGGATATTTTAATTTAAATATTTTTAAAAAAGGGTAAAATTAAAAATGTCGGAATAGGAGGCGTAGACTGGTAATTTTCCAAATACCATACTAGCAATATTTAATACTGCTCGCTGCCAGACAAGTCTGACTTCAGGTACAAATCAACTTTCTGTCTTCTTCTCGTATATAAAAATACTTTATTGCAATTTGCAAACTGAGAATTTATTTATTATCTGTTCTATCTCCCGTACATCTTAGATTACAAACTTAGATGACAGCATCAATGTTCTTACGGTCTTAGGCATGCTGTCGTATGTTAAATTTTCGTGGTCCTTTAACAGCTTGCTACAGATGCCAATTAGCTGGCAATATGTTCAATAAAATTCAGAATGATAATTCGAATAAAATTCAATAAAATTTTGTAAATAGAGTTCGACGAAAATAGATTTCGAATTCAATTTGTTGACCAAAATATATTTTACGAAAAAAAAGGTTTATTAGAAATTCAATGCACGATTTGTGAAAGAAATGACGAAAACCAAACCGATTTAGACTCATATCAGAACTCGTACTCATATTTGGTACGATTTCGTTACTCTTCAATCTTCTTTTTAAATGACCGATGTACAAGTCTCAAGAAGAGGTCTCACGGGTTCTAATAGTTCTCATTTCCCAAGTTGTTTAATTATGTTGTTGTTTTCTATGATGCTTAATTGATTGATTAAAAGTTAAATTGCTAAGTGAATGAATTTGATAATTTCTACATAAGATTAAATACTTAATTTTTTTAGAGTTATCTTGGTTTGTGCAATTCATGCTTTTGATATTTGTATTGTGTTTAATAATTATTAAATGCGCGAATAAAGAAATAAAGCGGTGCTTTATGCGGTGGCGACGAACAAAGCGAACAGAAGCGAAACAAAAAAGGAAAAAAGCAAAGCCTCTTTTGCTGAGCTCATCCCATCGTGTTTAGTATCGGACTGAAGTAACGGACCAGTCACGAATGCCTTCTCCTCCTCGGTACACAGTAGGTATACCTTTTTCTTTTTAGTTTGATGTTTGTGTATTGTTTTGTGATGTTTTATGCCTCCTTCTCTGCCTTTCTTCTTCTCTTTCTCTTTAGAGGTGATTGTCCTGGACTGGTTAATTCAGTTGATGGGTGACTATCCTAGTCCAGTCGATTCAGTTCTCAGGCAGGTTTGGATCCAGTGCCTTTAGCTGTGATATGCATACAGAGGAAACTATCACCAAGCTTCTATCACTCCAATTAAGCAAAGATAATCAAATTTGCGTCCACATGATGCATATACCTCTGTGCATTTTTAGTTTTTATTAGCTGTATATCTTCACAGATGCTTATTGTCTAATCTTATGTAATAGCTACTTTGTAACTTTTTTACAAATACAATTACTTGTGAGTTTTCATTCAAAAAAAAGTGTTTAATAATTATTTAAGAGTAAATTTAACCATTGAAAATGTATTTAGTTTATCCGTTTTCTCAATAGGATATTTTTATCAGCATGAGCCAACATTTTTATTTTGATCCATTTCTTAATATATTTTATTAAAAATAATCCAGATTTTGAAAAAGTTTTTAAAATATCCAAGTTGCAAGAAAATCATGTGACTTGGGATTTTTTTTATTTTTTTGCTGCGACTTGAAATTAAGGCCCGAAGTCGCATGAAAATCCTGCGACTTGAGATTTATTTTTTGAACTATAAAAACTCTGTTGCACTATATCATTTTGAACTTTGAAAAAATAATAATTATCGTGTAAATGATATATATTGAACAATAATAAGGTATTGGTGTGTTATTGGTGTTTTTGTAATAATAAAGTTACGGGCATTTAGAGAGCATGGGTGCGTCATCGATGTTTTGGCAATGAAACATCAATGCGCACTTCTGCCGTTGTTAAGCCGGGCATAAAGCATCAGTGCGTTATTAGTGTTTTTGCACGGACGCATTGTTTTTTTTTTAACTTTAAACAGCCATAACTTTGGCTAGGAAAGTCAGATTTGCGCTGACCACAATTCGGAAAAGGAGGGAACAAGACAGATCCATTTTTTGTATTGGGAAGCATCCCCAGACACCTGACAAAATCATAATTGCAAAAAAATATCGTTTAGTGCCTCAAGAATTTAGTGTAAGTTTTCTATCAACGGTAAATATACAACGACTGATATTAGTTTTTTCAAAAGTTTAAGAGATTATTCAGGAATTATCCTTATAATTATTTTAAAATGTATTTACTATTTATTGTGTGCATTTGCTTATTTTTTTTAATGGATACAATTTCATTTATTATTCAAATATCGTTAAAATTATCTATGATTGTTCAATATATGTTCTTTGCACGATAATTTATTTTTTTCAAAATTTAAAGAGATATAGTGCAACTGGGTTTTTATGGTACAAAAAAAAAATCCCAAACTGCTAGAATTATTTGTGATTGTTCAATATATGTCCTTAACACGATAATTTTTTTTTTAAATTCAAATAAATATAGTGCAACAGAATTTTTATAGTATAAAAAAAAAATTTAATTCCAAGTCGCAGAAATTTTCTGCATCTCGGGGCCTTAATTCCAAGTCATAAAAAAAAATTAAATAGATAAAAATAAAAATGTCGGCAGCATAAGTATATTCGTTTCTTCTTTTTCGAAAAATCAGTAGAGTAAAAACAAACAAAAAGTGCTTCCTCGAACAACTCGTCTCGTCGCCTAAGGGCTTTCACCTCAAAAACAACTCGTCTCGTCTACAGGGTACAGAGTACAGACCTTATGCTCTGCAAATGACTGATGGGCTAAAATGTGTGAGATATTAAATTCCAAAATATATGACTGGGAACTGGGAAGTGGGAACTACTTTCTTCTTCTTTTTTCTTTTAGAAAAATGTGTGAGCTATATATGAACTCCGAGCCTCCGACTCACAACCACTTAATGCATGTTTCTATGAACAGAAAAAGCAAAGAAGAGAGAGAAAGAGAGAGCAGAGTGGGTCCTACTCTGCTGCCATTACTGACTATCCGTGTCAAATTATCAATACGTCACATATATTCATAACAGAGGAATTTAATATGCCCCTCAAAAATCTCGAAATTATTATACGTATCCCTCTAAAGTTTCATAATATGATATTTATCTCACTAAATTTTAAAAACTCACAAATTGATTCAATTTATTTTCTTTTATATTTAAACTAATTATAAAATTATAAAGTAATCATTTATTCTTTATTAGAAAAAAAATTAAGTTATGTAGTTTGTTTAAGAAAAATATCAATTCTTCTAATTGGCCAGTTGTGAGGGTAAATTAAGAATGTCAGGTACTATATGAGTTAGGTGGAAGCATATTCTTACTTGTTACAAATTATTCTTATATGTACCATATCCTTATCTGCTAGAAAAAATTATCCTATCGGTACCCTACCATTACCCGTTATAGTTGTCGGATAACAAAACAATAACGGATAAATAACGGGTAATACTAATATAATAATTATTTTTATTGTTTATTAAATAAAACATTAAAATACATTTATTTCACACATGCATAGTACTTTATTGAAAAAATTATGATCATGCTAAATATAAATAAACCAATTAAAGTACTATTTTCAATGCTTATTACCCGATCAGGTAACTGATACGAAATAGGCTTTATGTCACACCCCGAGACAACCCGCCACGTATTTACATGTAAGGCGTGTGCACATCGCATACATTATCAATAATAAATACTCATACAACATTTAAAAGTCAAATAAGTCTTCCAACACTACAATTAATTTGAGTATATAACACACATTCAACATGAGATCAAGACAAACATGGCAAACAAACCGATAATTGCCATGTCAGTCAATGTATCCACTTTCAAAAAGGGAATTAAAGTTTAACTAAAAAGAAAATAAAAAGGTAATTGAGTCCTCTGCTCGTTGCCTTCCTGATTCGTATCCCTCTTATTCGTGCTCCATGTCAGCCTTATGATTTCCTGGAACCCACACAAAAGTGGAACGGGTGAGAAATCGAACAGTCTCTCAGTACGGGATTTAGTTCCAGTCCCGAAATTTATCAAATTCACTTATTAACACAAACAGGATATTAAAATTATACCCTTACATGTGATCTTACTAATGAATATTTAAAACACACGCGCGCGGGCACACACACACACATTTCTTAAGTTATCTTTCAAGTTTTTAACTGCCTCACCAGGGGGACTCAAACCCCACTAGATCTTGGCCGTGCCACTAGACGGGGACTCGAACCACCGCTAGATCTTCTTTGCCTCACCAAGGGGACTCGAACCACCCCAGATATTGGCGTCTCACTAGGGGGGACTCGAACCACCACTAGTTCAACTGTCTCACTCAACGGGGACTCGAACCACCGCAAGATATTGACCCGTGACGGGAAGTCCAACCAACGTGACGTTAACGAGGAGTCCAGTCGAATACTAGACCCAATGTATACATTCCAACATGCGTTCAACGCATATTGGCCCCTTTCCTTTAACTTATCAATTACATTCCATATTCGTTTCATTAATCACGCTCAAGTCATACTGAACACAACACATCTAATAAGTCCGTTGATCAATCGAATAATCCTATCCTAGTATTCTCTAAACAAAGCCAAAGGGATCGTTCGATTCAATATGCATAATTTCATAAATAAATAAATGCAAGCAAAATGGTAAGTAACAATTTGACAATGTCCAGGAAACCCGTACCTGCTATTGTGGTGTAGTTCATTACCGCTTCTTCGTCACTCTTTACTTCAGAACTCAAACCTAAACCATGTAACACGGTTTCTAAATTAATACTTATATATATATATATAGAGGTTGGCTAAGATCAAAGTGGTAGTTCCTGAGCTTTGGTGCTACCAATTCGTTTTTTAATTTTTAAAGTTCAAAACGTCGATCCGAACCGTTCAAGTTGTTCTCCATATTAAATTGTGTTTGGAAACCAAATTTTACATTTTTATGATTTTTTTTACTATTTATTAAGCCACTTTGAAAATCGCTGATCCAACGGTGGCTTAACAAAACAGTAAAATCAGAAGCCACTGTTGGATCAGCTGCTTTCAAAGTGGCTTAATAAATAGTAAAAAAATTCAGAAAAATGTAAAATTTAGTCTCCAAGCACAATTTAATATGGAGAACAACTTGAACGGTTCGGATCGACGTTTTGAAAATTAAAATTTTTAAAACAAATTGGTAGCACCAAAGCTCAAGAACTACCACTTTGATGTTCAATTATTCAGACCGATCATCATATCAAGACATAATCAAATTGATCAAAATTCTTTTTATGGAAAATCATACTTAGTGCAAATCAGACAAAAGTCAAATATCAAAGGAGACATGTATATTTAAGTATATATAGATAGTATAAAGAAATCAAATCTCCAACGAATCCAACAGAAGGAAACAAACAAAATCCAAATGTAAGAAACCTTAATTTAATAGAAATTTGAAACGTTGACTGTACGGATTTGGTAATTCATGGCATATATGAAGGAAAAGGAGTAAAACAAATGAAAAATAATATAATAATTAATCACCTAGATAGCGGAAGAATTGAATAAACAATTGAAAAAAAAACTATGGGGTCCGTGAAGATGCGGAGAAGGAGACAAAGAGATGCAAACCGATTAATTCATGTATTTTTATAGAGACGGTTTCTAATTTGAATCGGCGCCGGTTATTTTGAACAGTTATCTATTTACATTAGATTTGCACCTTTTTATAAATACACCGTCTGTCGGACATATATATAATTGAGTTATATTGGTTTATATGACTGTATGATCGATTTTATTTTATTTTATTTTAGGGTTGGCAGGTAACCAAATAGATAATTCTATCGGGCTTTTTATCACTTGGCAACGATATTTAATATGGACTATATAATTTCAGAGATCTATATTAAAATTATTTGTTTCTTGTCACGGTAGTTTAATTTGGGTAATTTGTGAAGTTGTTAAAAAATAAATGACAGAGAAAAGTTGACATGTAAGGATGAACAAATTTATACACTATTTATGTTGTACCTTAATTTAGTATTTTCAATTACATGGTATTACATAATCATTTATATTTTTAAAATGAAATTTTCAATTAGATCATACGTACATAAAATTATATAGTGTTACACTTTACATGTACCCTCACCCACTTAGATAACGGAAAAAAAATCTTTACCTGTACTCGATAAGTTTACAAAAATAAAATCTTACCTGTACTCATCTTATCGGATTTGGTACGGGTCGGGTAAACGTATAAAAGGGTGCCATTGACACCCCTATGGCAAATAGTTAATTTTTTTATTTGTGATGTGCACACGGGCATATGCTTAAATGTCATTATGTATGTGTTACGACTTATAAATAGAGAAACAAATCATGTCCTCAAAATTCGACAAATTAAACACTAAACATTTTTCTTACAAAATGTTAATTTCACTGGAGGTAACTAAACTTTGCCCTTTATTGCGAATTCATCACTCAAGTTTGATTTGTCTCTCTATAGTCATTGAATTTTTAATATGTCTCAATCAAGTCACCCTATAATTTTTCTATCCAAAAAATTATTAATATATAACCTTTTTTGTTAGTATTTTTGGATAGAATGTGCATATTCCGTTAAAATTTTAGATGAAATGAGCATATTCAGTTATTATTTTGAACGAAATGAGCATATTTAGTTAGGGGCGGATCTACTGTAGCACAGGGAGGGGCAGTCGCCTCTCTGGATTTCGAGTTTTAGTGGTGATCTATTGATACCGACCGACTTTGCCCCTCCTTGAAATTTTTTTTGGCCCCCTCTGGATGTTAAATTTAGTGTTAAAATCAAAATAAATTTCTTGAATTATGATTGGTAATATTAATTATAAGTTATAGGATCATAAATTATAAGTCAGGATATTGGAAAATATAAGTCAAAACATTATTTTTTTTATCAAGTACCCAATTAGTTAATGTGTTTAAATCTGATAAGTTATTTAAACCCGATTCAATATTTTTTTGCCCCCTCCCCCGGACGAAAATTCTAGGTCCGCCCCTGTATTTAGTAGCTGCAAAGAGACAAATGAAACTCGAGTAACCAATTCATGACAAAGGAGTTTAGTGACCTCCAATGAAATTTACCTTTTTTTTTTTTATAAAGTGTTAAATAAAAATTGGATAAATTGAAAGTTAGTTTTAAATTTTAATAAAGAGGGGTAAATATGAAATTTTGAACTTTAGAGAGATAGTACATAATTTCTAAGTTTTTGAGGGGTATACATGTATATAATAATATGTATATATTAGTTTGCTGTGTGCAGTTTTGAACGCTGTACCAGCTATTGAACTGCCCAAATTTCTGAAAGCGGTCAAGTGAGAGGTCCCTTTCAGCGCTTGCTCGGACCAAAAGCGACCCGTGAAACTGCTAATAGTTGGATCCATGAGCCATATGTGCTGCTATTCATGTCTGACAACTTTTTTGTGCTCTGTAACCCTAACCGTTCAAGCCAAAACAGGTAGTGTGCCTGGCTCTGTCTGGGTCAATTTATCATGTTTGTTTTTAAAAGCAAGTATCTTATGGATTATTTTTCTCAATAAAAAATTGACAGTTTTGCCCCCGGAGTTGTTAGCAGAAAATGAAATAAAATACAACAAAGTTCGTCAAAAATAGGAATTTTTTTGATAAACCATAATTAAAAAAATTACTTTTACTAATCCAGCATGATTGCTTTTTTTTTTTTTCAAAAACCAGAAGGACCGAAGGAGCCCTCCAGTCTCACTTTTTTTCTTTCCTCAAGACCGGAGGAGCCCTCCGGTCTCCCTATTTTTATTTCAAAATTTAACGGAAGCCACAGAAGATCCCACTAATATCCCAACAAAATTTATTCTTCAAGACCGGAGCCTTGGTCCGGTCCCAATTTTTTTTTTTTTTTTTTACTTTTTTTACTTTTTTCACTTTTTTCTGTGCGGCTATTTGTGTAGCATCTCTTATTTTATGTATATATAATATATGTACATGTGTATGTTTAATATATGTATATATAATATATGTATAATGAGTACGGTTCTAATAACTCATCTTTTTCATACCTCGTATTTTATATCTCTGCTTTCAAAGTTCAAATTGTCGATCCGAACCGTTCAACATAATATTTATGCTAAAATATGCATGTAGATAAAATTTTATATTTTTTGAAATTTTTTTACTATTTTTTAAGATGAGTACAAAATTCAACAGTCTGGATATAGCAATGTTGATATATAAACACATATATACATATATTATATTATATTATATAGAGTTAGGCTGGGTGCTATGGATAGCATAGTGGCCTCCCGTGCTACGGCTCAATATTCAAGTTTTCAAAATCCAAACGGTCGATCCGAACCGTTCATCTTATTCTCCATATTAATATCTGCTTGGAGACCAAATTTTATAATTTTCTGAATTTTTTTACTATTTATTAAGCCACTTTGAAAATCGCTAATCCAACGGTTTTACTGTTTTGTGCAGCCACCGTTGGATCAACAATTTTGTAAAATACTTAATAAATAGTAAAAAAATTCAGAAAAATGTAAAATTTGGTCTCCAAGAAGATATTAATATGGAGAATAAGATGAACGGTTCGGATCGACCGTTTAGATTTTGAAAACTCGAATATTGAGCCGTAGCATAGAGGCCTCTATGCTATCCATAGCACCCAAGCCTTACTCTATTATATATACATATATTATACATACACATATACATATATTATATATACATAAAAAATAGAGATGCTACACAGATCGCCGCACGGGAAAAAGTGGAAAAAGTAAAAAATATATATATATATATTGAGACCGGATGGCTCCTCCGGTCTTGAGGAAAGGAAAAAAGTTAGACCGGAGGAGCCCTCCGGTCTTTGTGGTTTTTGAAAAAAAAAAAAAGCAATCATGCTGGATTAGTAAAAATATATTTTTTTAATTATGGTTTATCAAAAAAATTCCAAAAATAGACAGCTTCAAGTTTATTTCATTTAGGGGGAATTTCATGTATCCCCCTCAAAAACTTGAATATTACATATTTCCCCCTCTAAATTTTGAAATTACATATTTCCCCTTCTAAACTTCTCTAACTTACAAATTTACCCATTTAATCAATAAAATATATTTAATATATTTAAAAGTACTTGAATAATAATATTTTAGATTCTAAAATTTGTTTGGGACCATTATACCCTTTCCTTTTTTGTTCCTTCACCGCGGTTCTTTCTCTACTCTGTCTTTTATTGAATACCTGAGTGTCATTTTTTCTTTTCTTCCATATAAAGAGGCTCTAATTTAGGGAAGCAATTTGATGGCTAGAGAGAGCAGAGAGACTCTGTAAATCTGGGGAGAGGGAAAAGAAATTTATATTTCAACAAAAGAACCTTATGAGTTGTGAGAATGAGAAATGAGAAATGAGAAATGAGAAATGAGTAAAGAGAAGTAGAGTGTTCAGATTGGAGTAGGTAATTAAGGCAAGCTCTTGAAAGTGGCATGTAGAAGAGTTGACACTAAAGTAGTCAATGATTTATTTCACTTTTACCTTTTCGTTTTCTTTTCAGAGAAATTGAACCCCTAATATCAGATGTATGGAAGGAGGAAGGGGTATAATGGTCTGAGATAAATTTTAAATATATTTTATTGATTAGATGGGTAAATTTGTGAGTTTGAGAAGTTTAAAAAGGAGAAATATGTAATTTTCAAGTTTAGAGGGGGAAATACGTAATATTGAAGTTTTTGAGGGGGATACATGAAATTCCCCCTTTCATTTAATACAGATAGATTTGATATAGTCATAAAAAATTTAAACAATCGGCTGAATTCAATTTCAAATCATTAGAGGTACATTTGGATGCACTTTAGAATAGCTACTATTTGAGAATAGTAGATAAGAATAATGATTTTTGGAAGAGTGTGAGAATAGTGTTGATGTGGTACTATTCGGAATAACGAAAATGTTGTTTGGATTGAACATTTAGAATAGCGATGGAGAGATTGAACATTTGAGAGAGCACCAATTGCTATTCCGACTTTTTGTAGGAATAGCGGAACAACGCTATTTTCACTGTTCCGAATAGCAATTGAGTATGTTTGGATAGATCAAAACAATGCTATTCTCACTATTCTCACTATTCTCGCTATTCTCAGTGCATCCAAAGATAATTAGATGTCTTAGTGCAAACGACTCACATATGTGAGATGTGTGTTTTTTTTTTTTTTAAAGATAATGTAAATTTATGGGTGCATTTTTTAAAAACATTTATGACAACATTCATATTACCAGTGGTCTTGGTTAAAGTGGTTAAACTGATATTTATGGGGACCACATGGTAATTAATTTTTTTTATGTTTGCATAATTCGTTAAATCGATTTACAAATTTAATATTGAAGTTTATAGAATTATGAGAAGATGTTTACACAAACTTTAAATTGTGATAGATGATTGGGGGATATTTGAGGATTTAGAGGAAACATTTATCTATTCAAAACATAGATTTTGAATTTTTTTTTTATATCTAGTGGTCCTTAAAGTTGTTGTGTTTACCGAATTCGTTGAACAAGATTACAAGTTTTAGTATTGAAATTTACATAATTTCGTAAAGAAGTTTAGAAACACTTTTTAGTTAAATACAAGAATTGGTGTTCAAAAATATTAACAACTTTCTAAATAAATATGAATTATAAAAATATGCGCGGCAACTGCTTGTAATTAATTCACCTCGGTAAAACATATTGGGTTGGTTATTTAATTTTTTTTTTGCAAGGAAAAACCAAATTGGGTAAACATCTCGACAGGCAGGGCTGCAAACGGATCAGATAGTGGTAAAATCATATCCGTATCTGTTTTTATTTTTTGAATACGAATACCATGCGGATATTAGACAAATACGGATACATACCAAATATTAAATGGGTACGGATCATATATATATATATATTTATAATAATAAATAACATAATTTTTTTCATAATAAATTCAACTACTATTCAGATACAATTAATTAAAATTTAAAATTACATCCGTATCTGTATCTTTATCCGCATGTATATTTAAATATCAAGATATCCATATCTAATTTAATTCATGCATGTACAAGTACATCGTATGAATTGAAATCGCTCAGTCAAAATATTCACCATTTAATTTAGAGAAAATTTGCTATTGGACATAGAGGTCACCTCTTAAATTAGGTACCGTTTGAGTTCTTAATTCCCTTCTTTTTAAGGAGGATAATTACTTGACATTAATTTTTTCTAAAAATCTTAATTATTTTTCAAATTAATTTAAATTTTGAAATTTGAGTTATAGACATGAATTATTTGTATGCTTATTTGATATATAAAAATGATGAAATTTGATAGACAAGTTATTGTGTATTATGCGACTTAAAGAAAGCTGGCAGTTCGAAATTTGATTGTCCGACTTTTTACATTTCCAATGATATATCTATGAATTTATATTTTTTTTATTTGCAATCTTATTTATTAATTTAAAATCTCATTGTTAAAAGTGTCCAAGTAATCATTTGTTAAGTGATGCATCCTTCTCTCCGAATATTTATATCATAAAATCATAAGTCTCTATCGATGAATGTCGTAATATATCAAATATAGAGTCTATAACGTAAGTATATCAAATTAAATTGTATAGTAGTTTTACTCTTTCCAAGTTAAGAGAACAATTCAAATTGTCAAATCCAGTTCCTTGCTTCAAATTTGTTGACCACTATCCTCTATAAAATTGATAACATCGGACAATTAGGGCGTGTTCGGCCAGATCACTATTCACGTGGGAAAAAAAAAATTCAGTTCAACTGAATTTTTTTTTTCCCACGGGAACAGTGTTTTTCAGTTCAAATCCCGCGCCCGCGCCCATTCCCATTTGTCGGCCGAACACGCCCTTAGAGCTTGTGTGCGCTTGACAAATAGTTTAAGCAAATGGGTTATTTTACAAACTCAACGTGAGTCAATTAAACTCCGTTTATTTTTAAAATTCAATAATTTTGCTATAATTTAGATAATAAAAAAAATGCTATTTATACTTTAAATCGACCATTTTTTTTTTGTGTGAAAAATACCTCTTAACACCCATAATTTGAAAATCTACCTCTGTCATATCTAGACATACACTTACGTGTGTAAGAAAATGAATCAATTGTTCTCACAAAACGACTATTAGAAGACCGAATATTTTTCTTAAACATTATATATATATTTTTATTTTTTTATTTTTTAATAAAGATAAAATTGTGGTTTTAAATTTAAAATGAGTTTTAATAGAATAAAGAATTAATTGGGTATATTTTTTTTAAAAAGATAAATATGATATTATGAATTTAAAGGAAAAATATATAATTTCAATATTTTTCAGGGTATACGTGAAATTTCTCCTCCTTTTATAGTTTCTCTACTTCTTTATTTTATAATTTTTGTTCCTGCAAGAACAAATGAACAGTTGAGCACCAGAACCCAACAGCCTTGTATTTGGTTTTTGTTTTGTATTGCCTTCTCTTTTTTAAGCGCGCAATGATTCCACTCTACATTCAGAAAAAAAACAAACTTTGCTTTCTGTGTGAGTCTCTCCTTTCTGAGTTTTGTTTTACAAATGAAATACTGTCTACTTGTTTTAGGTGGAGTTCAGAGATAAATTAAGAGAGAAAGAGAGAGAGAGAGGAGAGAGCAGCAAGTGCGGAAAAGGGGATGCAGTAAAGCCACACCATTTCTGATTTCTCTCCCTCATAATAAAAAAACTCTGCGATTCCTCTGTTTCTCTCGAGTACTTTCTCCAAAAAGTTGCGTAATTGAGTACTTTGTTACTGGGTTTATCTTCAAATTTCAACTCAAGGTGGCCTTTTATGAGGTCTCGGGTTATCCAACAAAGCTTTGCGGAGGCACCTAGCTGGGTTGTGTTAAGAATGACTCAGAACAGAGACGGCTGCTCTTCCATTAAGGGTGAATGCGAAGGCTGTAAAAGGTGGAAATCTAGGGTTGTTATTTTGTGTGTTTTGTTTGGTATTATTGGGTTTCTTTTGGGATTAGAGGGTTGTTGTGGTGTTTTGGGAAGAGAGAGATTGGAAAGGAGAGCACAGGTCATGGTACAAGACTTAAATCTGACTAAAACCCAACTTCAAGCACTCACAGTTCTTCTATCATCCTCTGAGGTAAGAAACTAAAACAATTTTTCTATTTTATTGTATTTATTGTTTTTTGTAGAGATCATTTCCAAGTTGGGTCGCCTTGCATACTGTTGCTAGAGTGACAATTTAAGTTGTATGAAGTAATTGGGTACATTTATATGCCTTTTGCTGGTATATGATACAGTCGTCAGTGTTGTAGTATAATGGCCTTTTAAAAAAATTGCTTACAGGGTTTTTAGAAATATTAGCAAAAAAAAAAATATAAGATTGAAAATTACTCGAGATTTCTGTTCTTTGTAAACAGAGAAAAATATCTGAGAGGATGGAGGGACCCAAGATGAGAAGCCTTTCATGTCTTTTCGAAGAATTATGTTCTGGAAGGAGCAATAGAGGCGAAGGTGCTATGTCGGATGTGAACAGTTCATGCACTAATAGTACACTAAAAAAAGACGGCATTAAGGAGGAAATCATACCATATAACATGCCAAGTATTGTAAGTGATCAGAAAGTCTTATGTTGTTATTTTTTTTTTCAAAAATATTACATTTTCATTGGTTAAATTACGTTCCATGTTTGTATAGGAGGGTCAAATTGTCTCAAATTCAGAATTTATGAAGAGCACTGAATCAATATCAGGTGTGCATTTTGGGTTAAAGGTACTCCAGTCAGTTTTAGTTGCGACGGTTCTCTATGTTGGAATTTTGTATCATGTGAGAATGCTCAATTTATCAAATGAAAATAAGAACAAGAAACAACAACTTCATTCGTCAAATTCTAAAAGTGGCGGGAAAAGGAAGAAGCTCTTGTTATTGGGTGTACTTTTCGGGTTGTCGGTATCAGTGTGGATATTCTTTTGCATGAATGAGGAGATAATAATGAGACGAATGGATACTTTGGAAAACAAGTGTGACGAGAGAGCACGCATGCTTCAGGATCAGTTCAATGTGAGCATGAACCATGTTCAGGCGCTCGCCATTTTAGTCTCCACGTTTCACCACGGGAAGAATCCATCTGCAATCGATCAGGTTGCTTTAATTTATGTTTTTACATTTTCTTGGATTCTATCATTATTAGAAGAAACAAATATTACTGGTAGAGTGAGGCTATGGTAATATGCATATTACAGATTGACTCGTACTATTGATTCATATCTCTATTTGAGAAGTTTAAACAGTTGATCTGAACTGTTAAACGTGATCTCCATATAGAAATGTATCTGGAGACCAAATTTTGCATTTTTTAGAATTCTTTTACACTTTTTAGATATGTAGAAAATCACTACTTTTGAATGGTCCAATTTTTTTGAAGTCAAGTGATTTTCTACCTATCATAAAAAATGGTAAAAGAATTATAATTGTAAATTTTGGTCTGCAAGTAAATTTTCATATGGAGATCATGTTGAGTGGATCGGATTGGATCAAATATTTAAATTTTGAAAACAGAGCTATGAGTCCATTGCATGAGTCACTCTATAAAACACATATTACTATAGCCTCACTCTTACTGGTATCTCTATAAAGCATCATTATATTGCTTATACCCCTCAAAGTTGAGAAGAATATTGCTATCTCGTACAAAAAGAAAAACCATTGGGAATTCTTTATCACTGAGGAAAACTGCAAAAAAGGAAGGGGGAGAGTTTGGGCATATCTCAAGCAAAATTGACAAATAAAGGTGGTGGAAATAAATTTTCTTCACTTTGTCATACTATGGTACTGTTATAACATAATCTTTGTCCTCCATTATTAATAGTTATAATAACAATTATGTTGTTATTATTTTATAAACTTGAGAAAAGTTAATGTTCTTTTAGTTAACTTTCTTCTGTCTTTATATGACATGTCAGAAAACATTTGAAGAATATACAGCAAGGACAGCTTTTGAGAGGCCTTTAACAAGTGGTGTTGCGTATGCACTGAAAATTTTGCATTCGGAAAGGGAACAGTTTGAACGGGAGCACGGCTGGAAGATAAAAAAAATGGAGAGAGAGGATCAGTCGACTGTGCAAGATGATTTTGATCCAGATAAACTTGATCCGTCACCCGTTCAAGCAGAATATGCGCCTGTTATTTTCTCACAGGATACCGTCTCTCATATTGTTTCTGTAGATATGATGTCTGGTAAGGTAAGTGTTTTGCTTAGTAATGGACTTCCATGATTCATAAGTAAAAATTATGCAAAAAGGGAATTGATCAGCGTGGTAAAACCCAATCAACATACCCACAAGAGTTAGGCTATGATAATATGCATAGTGCGAATTGGTCCGTAATATGGATCAATATCTTCGTTTTCAAAGCTCAAATGGTCGATCCGAAGAGTTCAAGATGATCTCCATATGAGAATGCACTTGCAATCTAAATTTTACAAATTTGTAGAATTTTTTTACTATTTTTTTAGATAGGAAGAAAATCACTACTTCTGAATGGTCTAGAATTTTCCGATCAAGTGATTTTCTACCTATCTAAAAAAATAGAAAAAAATTGTGGAAAATGTAAAATTTGATATACAAGTAGATTTTAATATGGAGATCATGTTGAACGGTTTAGATCGACTGTTTGGACTTTGAAAACGGATATATTGATCCGTAGTACAGGCCAATCTGTGCTATGCTTAGTATCCTAGATTTTAATATGGAGATCATGTTGTTGTTGAGTAACTGCCTGGCTACTGTAGTACTGTAATTAAATTCTGGCAGCACTCAGTGCACTAATGTGGTTTATTTGCATTTACTCCCACTCTGATTGCAATTCCATTCAATGAATTTTCTATTGGCACTGCAAACAGGTAAAAAATAAGATTGTAAACTGCTGAATGTAAATGCAGGATGATCACGACAACATAATACGATCTCGGACAACAGGAAAAGGTGCTTTGACTGCTCCTTTCAATCTACTGAAATACAATCACCTTGGTGTGGTTCTCACATTTGCTGTTTACAAGTCTGAGCTTCCTCTTAATGCGACCGCACAAGAGCGCACGGATGCTACAATTGGGTATGTAATTGTAACCTGGACTTGAAAATTACCTAAATTAGCTACAGTATGGCTAATTGACCTGGGGGAATTTCATGTATACCCCTCAAGAACTTCAAAATTATGTATTTCCCCCTCTAAAATTCATAATATCATATTTAGCCTTACTTCTATATATAAAAAACAAAAAAAAAATTTACCTTATTTACTGACTTTCCAATTTAACTTATTTTAAAATTATAAAGTACCCATTTTACCCTTTATTAAAGAAATAAAATATCTAGTCTGTTTAAGAAAAATATTGTCTTTTAACTATCTTTACTTGTGACGCACACACTAGTATATGCATAAATGCCACCGCATATGTGTTACAAGTAGAGAAATAAACCATTTGTCCTGAAAAACTGATTAGTTAGAAGATTGGACCCTTTTTTTACACAGACTATATAATTTAATTTTTTTACTAAAGCGTAAAATGGGTACTTTATAAATATAAAATAATTTTAATAGAAAGTTCAATAAATTCGGTAAATTTGTGAGTTTTTGAAATATAAAATTATGAATTTTCGAGGGGGGAATACGTAATTTCAAGATTTTTGAGTGGCATACATGAAATTCCCCATTGACTTATGCCACTGATATAGTACTATTTTCCCGGATGGTTGGTTGGAACCCCCTGTACCATCTGTTGTAATTTATATATATTTATTTCAATTAATTAGGCTCGCTTTTGTCATGCTTAGGTATCTTGGTGCTTCATTTGACGTGCCTTCTTTGGTGGAGAAGCTCTTGGAGCAGCTTGATAGCAAGCAAAAAATAAATGTCAATGTTTATGACACCACTAATTCTTCATCTCCCATTAAAATGTATGGCCCTGATGTAACTGACTCAGGTTACGTAAAAAAAAGTAGCGTTGATTTTGGAGATCCTACACGCAAGCATGAGATGCATTGCAGGTACTTGATTGTTTTTTTGAAGTCCCTGTCTTACCAGAAATTGTCGTGCAAACCAGTACCTGTACATAATAGCTGCTGGTACTTAAATGGCACCTGGCCAATGTTATTTTAAAGCCCCGACTAACTTTTTTGCTTGATTCTTGCCAATGGAGCACCCACAATGCTGGAACAATGTTGCATCGATTTGATCCATGATTTGGATTAAAGAGAAGAAAATCCACTAAAAAAATTAACATTTATTCTGTTTTACTATTATATATGAGGGTTAAAATGCCTCCATTTTTTGTGCCTCCATCGTGCCTCCACGTTTTATTTTTCTAATAACAAAAAAAAATTATATGTCAAAATAAACATATAGATGTGATCTATATTATTTTCTCTACATGTACATAAAAAAAATACCACTTTTCGATTTTGATTTTATATAAATCAATAAGTTGAAAAATCAATGTCCAGAATTTATCCACATTGGTGTACTTTTGCAACCTCTTGATACTAATCAAAACAAAAGCAAAATGTCCCGAGCTTTTACGTGTGCATAGAGCTAATGATATAGATCATATCTAATGGTTTTCTTTTGACATTTAAGTTTTAAATGAAGGCATTTGAATTCTTATATTATTTATACTATATAGTATATATACTGGAAAAGATAAGATGAGAATTAACATATGAATATTGCACTGTTTACCCAATTTTAGACTCAAAGACAGAGCCCTGGTACCTTGGTCGGCAATAACAACCTCGATAGGTGTGGCTGTCATTGTTTTGCTCGTTGGGTATATTTTTTATCAAGCTTTGAACCGCATTGAGAAGGTCGAGGATGATTATCGAGAAATGAGAGAGCTCAAAGGGCGAGCTGAAGCTGCTGATGTGGCAAAATCTCAGGTTCTAATCTCCTTTACTTTTCTTTCACTGCAAAAGGGTGATATCATCTAAAACTGTACACTTGGATTGTTGACTGAACACTATTAACTGGTATCATTTCATTAATGTTTTGACCTTCGTCAATTTTCTTTTACTGCAAAAGGGTGTTATCATCCAAAATTGTACACTTGGGATGTGTAGGAGCCAAAGCAGGAATTCTAAAGTTTTTGGGACCAAATTGTGAGATGAGTACTATTTTAATGATCATTTGTTTAATTCCCTTTTCCTACTCAATTGCTGCTTTCATTATTTTTACCTACATTTTCATGCTAAATGGGTGATATTTTGGACCTATCTCAATTTTTTTTATCTACTTTCAAGCTGACATGACTTAATATTTTGTTCAGTTTTTGGCAACAGTTTCGCATGAAATCAGAACTCCAATGAATGGTGTCTTAGGTTTGTCTCTTTACAATGTTAATTTTCTCTAGATTGCAACTATTCCCTCATTTCCAACTTCAAATTGATGCGCCCCTTTCCTGGTTTCAGGAATGCTACAAATGCTAATGGATACAGAACTTGATGCAACACAGCTAGATTTTGTAATGACTGCTCAAGAAAGTGGCAAGGCGTTAATTCAATTAATTAATGAGGTCCTTGATCAGGCCAGGATTGAGTCGGGAAGGCTTGAGCTTGAATCTGTTTCATTTGACGTTCGCGATCTTTTAGACAATGTACTATCACTGTTTTCTGACAAGTCACAAGTCAAAGGCATAGAGGTAAATAAAGCCTTATAATTTCTTAATTTTTTCTCTCTTAACCTATTTTTTTTTCCTAACTGTTGTTATTTGGCGTGAATAGCTTGCTGTGCACGTCTCTAGTCAAGTCCCAGATGTGCTTGTTGGCGACCCAGGTCGGTTCCGACAAATAATCACAAACCTTGTTGGGAACTCAATGAAGGTTTGATTTATGTTTACTATTTTGTAATAGAGTTCAAATGTCTCAAGCATGCCTCACATCCTTATCTCCGTTTTCAAAATCCAAATAGTCGATCCGATCAGCTCAACATGATCTCCATATTAAAATCTGCTTGAAGTCTAAATTTTTATTTTTTTGAAATTTTTACTATATTTTTAGATAGGTACAAAATCACTGTTTTTGGATGGACCAGAATCTTATGAAAAATAGTGATTTTGTACCTATCTAAAAAAACAGTATTTTTTTTTCCAAAAAATGTAAAATTTGGTCTCTAAGCACATTTTAATATGGAGATCATGTTGAGCGGTTTGGATTTTGATGTTTGGACTTTGCAAACAGAGCTAAGGATGTGAAGTTCGATTGAAGCATGAAAGACGCGAGGCATTTGAACCCTGCTCTTTTATAATTGTTCTGCTATGTAGTGTTTCCTTTCGTAAATTTTATTACGCAGTTCTAAGTTAGTTAATGAATTTTATGTATCTTTGCTAATGTAGTTCGCAGAAGAAGGTCATATTTTTGTGTCGGTTCATCTTTTGGAGGAAATCAAGAACTCATGTGAAGCCTCGACCATGTCCGAAGAACATCACGAGGTTAATAACAAAAAGGAGATCTCATCATATGATACACTTAGTGGATCCCAAGTTGTTGATAGACAAAGAATTATAGACAAATTTAAAATTCATGATTCTCCAAAAGATTATGGTAACAAAGTGAACTTATTTGTAACTGTCGAAGATACGGGTGTAGGGATTCCTGAGGAAGCTCAGAGCAGAATTTTTACACCCTTTATGCAAGCGGATAGTTCTACCTCGCGTACCTATGGTGGGACCGGGATTGGTTTGAGCATAAGCAAGCGTTTGGTTGAACTCATGGGTGGGAAGATAGGGTTTGTGAGCAAATCAGGGATTGGTAGCACGTTCTCCTTCACAGCTGTTTTTGAGGGAGGCGGTAAGATTTCTGGAGACGTAAAGAGGTACTACGCGGAGCCTAATCCATCAGAGTTTCAAGGGATGAGAGCACTTGTCGTGGATGGGAGAGGCATCCGTGCTAAAATCACCAAATACCATTTGCAGAGGTTAGGTGTTCATGTCAATGTCGCCACTGATCCCAAATCTGCTCTTTCAGCATTGCTGGAAGCTTGTAGTTTAAGGTAACAGTTCATTATTCCAAACTTTTACATTGTATATCCTATTAATAATAACTTAACCAATTTTCAATTTACAAGCTAGAAAAATTACTCGTGTTCTGAAGAGAGTTTTGTGTTAACCTCTGCTTATGTACGTGCTTTGATTTTTCTTTGCCTAATAATGAAGATCTTGAAATCATTTGCATCCCAAACTAATTAATTATATAAAAAATGATAAATTTATTTTATTATTATAAGATTGATTTATAATACATTTTATATATTTTTTGTATTTAGTAATTTATGATAAATTGATTTATTTAATATTTTATATAATTTTTTAATCAAAACTGATTTATACAGTATTTTATATCATTTTATATAATTAATAATTTCTATCTTGTAAAATAGTAGGATAAAAAGTTATAGATGGGATAAATCATTTGCATCTCAAATACTGTTTCTAAAACATTGTCAGTGAAAGGGGCAGCCTAGACATGGTACTAGTAGATAAAGAAGCATGGAGCGATGGATCTGGCCTCACCTTTCCTCGCCCCCTTGTTGACCAGCAATGGAATGGCACGCTTGAACACTGGCAAAAGATCCCTAAACTGTTCCTCCTCGCTACCTCCCTCAGTCCCATCGAATCCAATGACCTAAAATCTGCAGGGTACGTTGAGTGCATAATGAAGCCACTGCGCCTGAGCATGATGAGTGCTTGTCTCCGGAAGGTGCTCGGCGTGGTGAGCACACGGCAGCAGAAGGCACGAGGAGATTCTCTAGCACTCAAGGAGCTCTTGAAGGGGAAGAAAATTCTCGTTGTGGATGATAATGCAATTAACAGAAAAGTTGCTTGTGGCGCTTTGAAAAAATACGGAGCTGTTGTCACATGTGTCGAAAGTGGCAAGGATGCAATTCAGATTCTTCATCCACCGCATGAGATAGATGCTTGTTTTATGGATGTTCAGATGCCTGAAATGGATGGGTAAATCGTTGCTCCCTTGTTAACATTGGATGCACTTTTTTAGTTTTTCAATTAAAGGCCCCAGTATACCCCAACGTCTTTTAGATGCTATTTTCGAGAATTGAAGCCGCGTCTCTCTGTAGAGAGACGGGAGCTTGTGCCAGTGCACCAAGTCTGCGGTTCTGGATGCATAATTCCTAGGTTAATTAAACCTGTCATGACTCAAGAGTATCTTTAGACTTAAAATTATCTTAGCAGCCCCAATTCTTTTGTAAATTTTATCCACGCACTAATATAGAAAATAAACTGTTTTATATCACTATGCATTTGAGGTGCAATAGTAACAAATACCAGACTTGACCTGACTAGCTGATTTGAAAATCCACGACCATAATGTTTACTCTTAAAATTAATTAATTTCTCATAATTGTATCTTTCCAATTTTGGTTTTTTGACAGATTTGAGGCTACCAGGCTAGTACGTAGTGCCGAGAAAGAATTAAACGAGTTGACAGATCAGCACATGGGTTACTGGCACATCCCAATACTAGCCATGACTGCTGATGTCATCCAAGCGACGTATGAAGAATGTCTACGAAGCGGAATGGACGGTTATGTCTCAAAACCATTTGAAGAACAGCAACTCTACTCGGCCGTTGCACATTTCTTGGAGTCTGATCCGATTCCCGATGCAGTGTAGATACTCGGTTGCTTGAATACAGTGTTTGTCGTAAGGTGATTTAGGCGGTGTACAGTTGAGAAACCCGGTGGTGGCGTCACATGCCAAAGCATTTTGCATTATTTGAGGTATATATGTCAGTAATAATTATATCTATGCATACAGATAATGGCTCCATTGGGTTTGAAAAAACCTTATAAAGGACATAAACTAATTAATTTTGTAATTGCAGATTGGATGGAGGAGCAAAAATCTTGAACTTTTTTCTAGCTCATGTTGTTTATGTAAGAAAAAAGTCTATGAAGTTTTGTTCTGTTATATATGTATACTGTGGATGGTTAGCTTATGATTGGCGCAGTAGTAGGTTAAATGTGTATGATTTGTACATAGATTCCTAGATTAGTGCTGCTATGTTTGGTTGCTTTAGTTGTACATGACAACAGTTCCTCAGCAAATCAATTATCATTTACCTTGTTCCCACTTGTAGTTTGTTCTTGTGCAGATCCTTTTTCTACCATGGAAGTTTTGAATTATAAATAATGACTTGTTATATATAGTCCCCTTACTAAAACATGATCTCTCGGTGCAATGATTATAATCATAATTAAGTTTTGAATGGCTGGATTGGGATAGGATAAAGGTGTTCTAATAATCGGTTCAGTTAAAACCGAATTAAAATACTCAAACTAAAATTTTATTCGGTTTCAAAAATCTAACCAAAGCAAGTGAATTAAACTTGTCAACCAAATAACAACCAAACTATAAAAAACTGAAGTGGATTTCGGTTTGTTTGATTGAACTGAAATAAGAGATTAAATTTAAAAAGTTCAAAACTTAATACATACACAAACACATTTAATAATAACATAAATAAATATCAATATATATGTCAGTTGAACTGAACTAAGAGATTAAATCAAACAAATATAAAAGAATCGATGTAAATTAAGTAAGAGGAGGGTTCCAATGTTTCATGTCTGTAGCTACCGTGCTACGAAACCAACGCTCGACTCAACTTTTTGAATGTGATTTAAATTTTATTCGGAGTCGCCACCCGTAATGCGACGGAAAATATACAATCTAATTTATTTTATGCCCATGGATAAGCTAGGTTCGTGTCTTGGTTATGAATGTAGAAGGTGTTAGGCACCACACTCACCCGATCAATTGGTCTCTACTAATTCTAGCTTTCAAAATTTTATTTCAACGATAATGTATATTACAAAATGAGATAAGCAAGCTTGACAAACAACAATAAAAAGAAGGAAGAAAGAAGAAAAAAACAGAAATAAAGCAACTAAGAGAGAATGAAAATTAATCAAAAAAAAAAAAAAATTTCAAGCCATAATGGTCTTCATTCTCGTTATTAGCACGCCATGATAATTTCTTCGATGGCTTGGATGGATGGTTTTAGTATTTTGAGAACTTGGTTAATGGAATAACATAACAAGGATGTCACTCATGATTTTTGAGGGTCATTATGTTAGGATTTTATGAGGACATTTGTGGAAAAACTGTTTTTCTTCCTTGCTGTTTTTTTTTTCTGTGGGCTGAATTATGGACGTTTTGCTCTCTTTTGGTGCTTTGGATGCTCTAACCAACCATGAAGATGAAGTGAAGATGTAAAGGGCTATTTATAGGTGGAGTTGGAAGCCATTTGAAACTTAAAATCATGCTTAATCTGCTGCAAGAAGCCATGCCCCACAGCTGTTCCTGTTTTGAACAGATTTGACTAGAATTAGAAAAAGGCTGTGAAAACACTGAAATATAATGATTATAATGCAGGAGCAAAATCCAAACAATGTATACAGGTACTTAGCTGTTTTTTCTTAATTTTAATGGCCATTTTGCACACTTTAATCATGTTTTTTTTTTACCAAGAACAAGTGGAAAGTACAGCAGCTGGAATCCTGCTGTTCATTTCAGAGATTTGTACTTATTTTAAGTGATTTTCAAGAAGATAAAAAGCTGAAAAGTTGCTACAAAGATATGACCATACTATATATTTTTAATATACATAAATTTGCTAATTATATTGTCCTTAATATCATTTTTCCACTGCTCAATTTGGTGCTGGAATTTTGCTGCTGCTGAATTTTTCCTTTGCTGGTTTTTCTGGCTGCTGGGATTTTTTGCATATGAAATAAAAATCAGAAAAATATTGTTAATATTTGCAAGTTTAGGTAAGTAATTTAGGGTTTAAATTTTAGGACCTAAGTGATGAATTTTAAAATAGGTAATTTTGCTTCAAGTAAGATAGTTGGTGGCTACTGGTACTCACCATACTCTTAGACATAAAATGTATATTTTTTTTTGTAATGTTTAGAGTTGCTCTCTTAGCTTGAAGTAGCAAGTAAGAACAAGGCCTTATCACAAAGTTCAATAGTATATTCTCATAATAATGCACAAACTCTCTGAGTTGATGTGCTGAAATTAAACGGACATCTACTACTCGCTCATTGGCAGACGATTATTGCACCATATGACTTCTATATATTGTATCCTACTAGTTATATTCATTGATAATTTCTTGGATAACTAAGCATCAAATAATCCCTAATACTTATCAACTTCTAGCTAGGCAAATAGATAATACCATATTATTATTTTTTTATACTGTAGGTGATCATTTATGTTTTACCAGAATTGGCCTGCTAACTCTTTTGAAATAATTTTTCTTTTGAGATGGCATGATTTTTCACCCATAAGAATCAGTATATATATCACCTTTTTAAGAAAAATTAATTTATTTAATATTTAAAGGCAACATCATGTGAAATAGTCAAATATCAAGCTGAAATTGAAGCTAGAATCTAGCTGAAAAGGGGTTTCAAGTTTCTCCTTGGCTGGTTATGCCACTTGCACAAGTGATTTGACTATACATTTTATAATCATAACTTGTCATCTTGCTACTAACTTCATTTGGTGACCTTTTCTGAATTTTTTCTTAAGCTTTGTAGTGTAATCATGCTCACAACTTATGAGGCATATGAGATGTATTTTTTTTCTGGATTTTCGTAGCATCAGAAGGTATATGTATTATAGAATAAAATGACATAAAAGGTTATTCTTTATATATTAAAAAGGTTTCTATGTGGAGAAGAAAAATATACGCTTGATATAAATAGTAATGTCTTGCAAAGCTAAGCATGAATATTAAGGGTTTGCACATATTTTATAAAACATGGTTAGTAATATTGATAAGATCATATTATATATATTCTTCTTGAAAAATGCATTTGTGACTTACTAATTTTTGCTATATATGCTAAAAGAGAAGCGTGGCATGATGATGCAAACCGATGCTAGCTTTATGCATGAAGCAATAATTAATTATCATTTGATTCATAAAAAGATGAGGGTGAAAAATAAACATGTTGATGATATGATCTTTTATTTTTAGCAAATGATTGCTTAAAATTTTTGGATGCATGACTATTAATATGCATAGTAGTTTTATCCAAAACGTTTTACTAAATGCAGCTCGTTAAGACTATTAAAACCAAATTGATTGACTGATCCTTATCCTTAGCTTAACCTTAAAAAGAGGATATAAGAAATAAATATCTTTTATAAGATTCTTATTCGCAGTTATACTTCAGATTAAAAAAATATATAGCATACTACATGTTTAGATATTTATAGTTTGTCTAAGCGAGGGTTGAATACTTGTTCCTGTCACAATAAGAAATGTGGTACATGCTTAGAACTGGTATTTTGGTGTACTGAACGGTTGTTCAGGCTTGAACAATGCAATTCACAATAATAACTAATTCATGTCATAATTTTGAGATTTTATCTTAATTTTGCAAGATAATATTTTTTTTTCTCACTCTATATACATATATTTTAGATGTTATCTTAATTTTGCGAGATAATATGTTTTTTCCTCACCCTATATATATATATTTTTTATTTTATCTTAATTTTGCGAGGTGATACATAGTACTATAATTTATCTTAAAACTGTGGATAGGAAACCGTTAGTAATAATCATCATTAACGTGGATATAATTTTTTTTGAAGTATCTTTCATAATATACTCATACTGAATTTTGTTCAACCCATAGTGCACATCTTTAGTTCGAAACTAGGCAGTAAAAATGATACTTACCAAAAAAAATTGATTGCAAAGCGTACCTCATTTTGCAAGTGCATGGAGATAACATTCTTCATTTGTCTTGAATTTTCCAACTTGCGCTTGGTGCAAGCACACATTTTTTTTTTATTGTCAAGATTACACAATTTAGGGTGTTTACAATGTCTTTCATACCTCATATTTTATATCTTCGTTTTTATAGTCTAAACTGTTGATCTAAATCGTTCAACGTGATATTTATACTAAAATATGGTTAGGAATGACATTTTATAATTTTTGGAATTTTTTAAGATAGGTACAAAATCATTGTTTTTGCACCGTTAAAAAAACAATGATTTTTTACCCATCATAAAAAATAGTAAAAATTTTCAAAAATTATAAAATTTCATCTCCAACCATATTTTAGTATGGATATCATGTTGAACGGTTTGGATCGATAATTTAAATTTTAAATATGAAGATATAAAATATGAGGTATGATGAGGTATAAAAAAATGAGGCATTGGAATCCTCCTCTTTAAGTAAATATCAGGTAAATTTTAATATGTTTGGCTAAACCAAAATAAGAGAGATTAGACCAAAACTGATAAAAAACCAAAGTAATTCAAAATTCAACCGAACCATTTAATCCAAAATTTATTGGTTTGATTCATAATCAAACAAACCGGATCCATTGAACATTCCTAGATGGAGATTATCCCATATAATATAGGAATCCCAGAGAGGAAGTGGAGGCAGCTGCAAGTGGTACCAACTCAGTACCAACCCATACGATAGTGTTATGGAAAGGGGTTTATCTTTGTAAAAAGCAGCTATTTTCAGGTTGTCTTTTGACGAATAAGTGTGTAAATTGATTTCTAGAGGTTGGAGCTCATTTCTTTGTAATCAGTCAAAGATATCAGTTTTAGGGCGACAATGTGCCTGTATAGAGAGCATTGCGTGGGAATTGATACTGGTATTTTTGGATTGTATAATTTTAGCATGTTTTTCCATGAATGAAATAAGTTTCACATATATACAACCATAAAAAAAAAAGAGAAAAGATAATATTCCCCAGCCCTGTATCCCTGGATTATCTCCGCAACGGTCCGAGTACACTTCTAATGGCTAACGCGTAACCACCCTCCTTTCATGACACATTCGAATGGAGAAGTCTCCATCGCTCCGTTTGATGTCGAGAATGGAGGAATGTGAACCAGTCAATCCATGACGAAGCTGGAGCAATCTGTCCATAGATTTGTTGATCTGACAATCTCGTAATATTATGCCTCGGATTCCTGCTTCTAAGGTTTATTTAATCTTTTTGCAAAATTCAGTGCCATCAAGTTCAATGTGACAATTTACTAATGTTCTAATTAAGCTTTAATGTAATTAAATTCTGATAAATTCAGGATGATAGCATATTAGTTAGCATTGCTGAAGCAAAAGGTACCATTTTCCTGCATGAGCAAGACTTTAATGAGGCACTTAAGCACACACACACTTTGGCAACAGAAGAATGTCGCTCCTAGAGTTAAAATTTTTATTTGGAAATTTTTTGCACCAAGCTGTGCCAATTAGTCAATTTCTGCACCATCGGATTCAGTCAATATCCGATGTGCGTCGTCTTTGCGATGTTCACGTGGAGACAATTTGATCACATCCTATTTGAGTGCCTTCATGTTAGATCCACTTGGTTTCCCTCACTGCTCGGCCTGCGCACTGATGTGCTCTGTCAAAGAGGTGCTGCTCTTTTCTTTAACATTTGAATTTGGGGCATAATTGGTACTTTGGTCCAGGATATTCAAATTGGGTTCAATTGATGCTCATTTGTCAATCAGATGACTATCCAGAAATAGTTGTTTAGTCAGATTTCTTTGCACATTTATGGTATCGAGATGAAATTTAGTACCTACCAGTATGCGGTGTGTTGAGTGAGATCAATTCTAGCATGTACTTCTGTACTGACAGATGTCAATTGTTTTTTATGTACAACAATTTATCTGTTTTTACATATGCCTTTTTTTTCAATATTATCGCAATTTCTAACATACAATTTTTTTCCTCCAGACGATGCGCACCAAGAAGGCTGGAATTGTTGGCAAACACGATATGTGATTTGAGAAGAACATTTACTGTCATGCCTTTTCCCTGTACTGTTTATTTGTCTAACTTTATTTATTGAACTTTACCTTTTGTTTTAACAAAAAAGGAAACCAGGTATGGTGAAAGTTTGAGGAAGCAAATCAAGAAAATGGAAGTCTGTCAACATGCCAAATACTTCTTTGAGTTTTGCAGGAAGTTACCTGATTTTTTTTTTCTAATCATTCAGTACTTCTCCACAAAATAATATAAAGGTGGGTCTTCTGAGTAATATATGAACAAAGTGAATGAGGTGTCAAATGTGTGGTTCTTTGGAAAAATATGTGAGTTTTAGGAACCAAATTACTGATTTCTATCTTATGAGGGCTAAAAAGAATAAGCCCATTGCTGGGACAAATTGCATTTCTATGTTAACCAAAATCTTCATGTGCCATTTGTTTAAGTTGAAACGGAAGTGGAGGGTTTATCATATATTTCGAAGGGAGAAGTAACTCTTGCAAGAATTGAATAAGAGGGCATTTTTTATTGTTTTGTTGATAAATTTTGAAATCTTTGCTAATGTCTGGATTGTGATATACTGTTAGAGAATATACAAAGTGTAATATTTGTCAATTTTTACTGGTCCTGTGTCTACTGGTAGAAAAAAAAATTGTACTCCACTAAGTAGCATGGACAAAATTAAAATGACAATGTAACACTAAAATATAAGAGTGTTCTACTTAGGCATGCTAGATATGGTGTAATATGTAACATAAGTTAGACATGCCAAGTATGGTTACAAATCTTAGATTTCTAATCTAAGTTGGTTTGATTATAAAACTCTGAATTTGTGTATTTTGTGAATTAAAAAAATGGTTTGT